>CAMZMU010000114.1:12531631-12718828 GCA_947311845.1 Poa pratensis
AATAATTATATCATCGCATACTACAGAATGGACACCCCACCATCAACCAAATGAGGGATAAGACCTTCCACCAGTCCATATTTTTTTTGTCCTTGCAGTTAGGATAGCCAACATGACTGCCACCACATTAGACAAAACAGGGGACATGGTATCACATTGCCTTAAACTTTTTCTTGTTTGAAAGTAATGAAATATTTACGCGTTTGCTTTTGTACCTATACTTTCTTGAGAATTAGATTTGTTAATCCAATTATACCATTTGGTTTGAAATCCTTTCATACGCATTGCGGGTTGAAGAAACATCAATTTACTTTGTCAAACGATTTCTCAAAATATATATTAAAGAGGACTCCAACTTATTTCTATGAAGTTCATGGATAGTTTGTACCACTACCCCTTCATAGATATGTGGTTAGTTCTTAGGGTTATCTTTCCAACAAAATTAGTTTCATCTCAATCGGAGTTTCCTTGCAAAAGTTATCTAAATTCTTGACGGGGAGGTCATATCTGGGAAAACACGAAAGTTAGGTATAACGGTCTATGAAACGATAAAAAATCGACGAAGGCACACAAAAGGTACTTATTGATGACTTTATGTGCAAAATTTGAGTTAAAATGAGTATTGCTGGGTTTGGCCGTGCATGAAAATAAGTTTGTGTCACTGCGTAGAGAAAATGATAAATAAGAGAATCGTGCGTAATGATCTACGGAGAAAACATCTTTTTGACATCATAGCATAAAAATCGAAGTTATCGGTGAGTTATGTGCAGTGTTTGCATCGAATTGTGTATTCTCTCGGTTCTACGCAAATTCTCTATGACCAATAAGGTATTGGACTGTTTTGAGAAATTTCGAACACGAAATTTGTTTAATTTTTGTATTATAGGTTTTCAACCCAAGTAATCTATTGTAGGTCATAGATTCCGATGCTTCGGCGCGCCGTTTTTGCCCAAAGCTCGACCCGTGGGCCCCACGTCGTCTACCCTTTGACCGGCATCGAAAGAGGGTTGACCAATGGACCTGAAGGAGAAGATTGTGTGAGCGTAGAGATCATAGGCTTCAAGGTTGCCATCCGTTGGTGATAAAGGTCAAGTGAAGTCATTTCTAAGAGACGCTTCCCCATATTGGTTCACGAGACAAGATCAAGTGTCTTTTGAAAAACGAGATTTGCCTGCTACTTTTATTGCGTTTACGATGTAGGGAATTCTACATGTCCGTGTTACAAAGGTTCAGCCACACCTCTCCGTTTTAGTTATTTTCTCTATTGATCTTTTCCAAGAATTCCACTTTCTGCTGTTAGTTCTCAGGGTTATCTTTCCAACAAAATTAGTTTCATCTCAATCGGAGTTTCCTTGCAAAAGTTATCTAAATTCTTGACCGGGGAGGTCATATCTGGGAAAACACGAAAGTTAGGTATAACGGTCTACGAAACGATAAAAAATCGATCAAGGCATACAAAAGGTACTTATTGATGACTTTATGTGCAAAATTTGAGTTAAAATGAGTATTGTTGGGTTTGGGCGTGCATGAAAGTAAGTTTGTGTCACTACGCAGAGAAAATGGCAAATAAGAGAATCGTGCGTAATGATCTACGGAGAAAACATATTTTTGACATCATAGCATAAAAATCGAAGTTAACGGTGAGTTATGTGCAGTGTTTGCATCGAATTGTGTATTCTCTCGGTTCTACGCAAATTCTCTATGACCAATAAGGTATTGGACTGTTTTGAGAAATTTCGAACACGAAATTTGTTTAATTTTTGTATTATAGGGTTTCAACCCAAATAATCTATTGTAGGTCATAGATTCCGATGCTTCGGCGCGTTTTTTTGGCCCAAAGCTCGACCCGTGGGCCCCACGTCGTCTACCCCTTTGACCGGCATCGAAAGAGGGTTGACCAATGGACCTGAAGGAGAAGATTGTGTGAGCGTAGAGATCATAGGCTTCAAGGTTGCCATCCGTTGGTGATAAAGGTCAAGTGAAGTCGATTTCTAAGAGACGCTTCCCCATATTGGTTCACGAGACAAGATCAAGTGTCTTTTGAAAACGAGATTTGCCTGCTACTTTTATTGCGTTTACGATGTAGGGAATTCTACATGTCCGTGTTACAAAGGTTCAGCCACACCTCTCCGTTTTAGTTATTTTCTCTATGCTCTTTTCCAAGAATTCCACTTTCTGCTGGTTAGTTCTCAGGGTTATCTTTCCAACAAAATTAGTTTCATCTCAATCGGAGTTTCCTTGCAAAAGTTATCTAAATTCTTGACCGGGGAGGTCATATCTGGGAAAATACGAAAGTTAGGTATAACGGTCTACGAAACGATAAAAAATCGATCAAGGCATACAAAAGGTACTTATTGATGACTTTATGTGCAAAATTTGAGTTAAAATGAGTATTGTTGGGTTGGCGTGCATGAAAGTAAGTTTGTGTCACCGTAGAGAAAATGGCAAATAAGAGAATCGTGCGTAATGATCTACGGAGAAAACATCTTTTTGACATCATAGCATAAAAATCGGTGAGTTATGTGCAGTGTTTGCATCGAATTGTGTATTCTCTCGGTTCTACGCAAATTCTCTATGACCAATAAGGTATTGGACTGTTTTGAGAAATTTCGAACACGAAATTTGTTTAATTTTTGTATTATAGGGTTTCAACCCAAATAATCTATTGTAGGTCATAGATTCCGATGCTTCGGCGCGCCGTTTTGGCCCAAAGCTCGACCCGTGGGCCCCACGTCGTCTACCCCTTTGACCGGCATCGAAAGAGGGTTGACCAATGGACCTGAAGGAGAAGATTGTGTGAGCGTAGAGATCATAGGCTTCAAGGTTGCCATCCGTTGGTGATAAAGGTCAAGTGAAGTCGATTTCTAAGAGACGCTTCCCCATATTGGTTCACGAGACAAGATCAAGTGTCTTTTGAAAAACGAGATTTGCCTGCTACTTTTATTGCGTTTACGATGTAGGGAATTCTACATGTCCGTGTTACAAAGGTTCAGCCACACCTCTCCGTTTTAGTTATTTTCTCTATTGCTCTTTTCCAAGAATTCCACTTTCTGCTGGTTAGTTCTCAGGGTTATCTTTCCAACAAAATTAGTTTCATCTCAATCGGAGTTTCCTTGCAAAAGTTATCTAAATTCTTGACCGGGAGGTCATATCTGGGAAAACACGAAAGTTAGGTATAACGGTCTACGAAACGATAAAAAATCGATCAAGGCATACAAAAGGTACTTATTGATGACTTTATGTGCAAAATTTGAGTTAAAATGAGTATTCTTGGGTTTGGGCGTGCATGAAAGTAAGTTTGTGTCACTGCAGAGAAAATGGCAAATAAGAGAATCGTGCGTAATGATCTACGGAGAAAACATCTTTTTGACATCATAGCATAAAAATCGAAGTTAACGGTGAGTTATGTGCAGTGTTTGCATCGAATTGTGTATTCTCTCGGTTCTACGCAAATTCTCTATGACCAATAAGGTATTGGACTGTTTTGAGAAATTTCGAACACGAAATTTGTTTAATTTTTGTATTATAGGGTTTCAACCCAAATAATCTATTGTAGGTCATAGATTCCGATGCTTCGGCGCGCCGTTTTTGGCCCAAAGCTCGACCCGTGGGCCCCACGTCGTCTACCCCTTTGACCGGCATCGAAAGAGGGTTGACCAATGGACCTGAAGGAGAAGATTGTGTGAGCGTAGAGATCATAGGCTTCAAGGTTGCCATCCGTTGGTGATAAAGGTCAAGTGAAGTCGATTTCTAAGAGACGCTTCCCCATATTGGTTCACGAGACAAGATCAAGTGTCTTTTGAAAAACGAGATTTGCCTGCTACTTTTATTGCGTTTACGATGTAGGGAATTCTACATGTCCGTGTTACAAAGGTTCAGCCACACCTCTCCGTTTTAGTTATTTTCTCTATTGCTCTTTTCCAAGAATTCCACTTTCTGCTGGTTAGTTCTCAGGGTTATCTTTCCAACAAAATTAGTTTCATCTCAATCGGAGTTTCCTTGCAAAAGTTATCTAAATTCTTGACCGGGGAGGTCATATCTGGGAAAACACGAAAGTTAGGTATAACGGTCTACGAAACGATAAAAAATCGATCAAGGCATACAAAAGGTACTTATTGATGACTTTATGTGCAAAATTTGAGTTAAAATGAGTATTCTTGGGTTTGGGCGTGCATGAAAGTAAGTTTGTGTCACTGCGTAGAGAAAATGGCAAATAAGAGAATCGTGCGTAATGATCTACGGAGAAAACATCTTTTTGACATCATAGCATAAAAATCGAAGTTAACGGTGAGTTATGTGCAGTGTTTGCATCGAATTGTGTATTCTCTCGGTTCTACGCAAATTCTCTATGACCAATAAGGTATTGGACTGTTTTGAGAAATTTCGAACACGAAATTTGTTTAATTTTTGTATTATAGGGTTTCAACCCAAATAATCTATTGTAGGTCATAGATTCCGATGCTTCGGCGCGCCGTTTTTGGCCCAAAGCTCGACCCGTGGGCCCCACGTCGTCTACCCCTTTGACCGGCATCGAAAGAGGGTTGACCAATGGACCTGAAGGAGAAGATTGTGTGAGCGTAGAGATCATAGGCTTCAAGGTTGCCATCCGTTGGTGATAAAGGTCAAGTGAAGTCGATTTCTAAGAGACGCTTCCCCATATTGGTTCACGAGACAAGATCAAGTGTCTTTTGAAAAACGAGATTTGCCTGCTACTTTTATTGCGTTTACGATGTAGGGAATTCTACATGTCCGTGTTACAAAGGTTCAGCCACACCTCTCCGTTTTAGTTATTTTCTCTATTGCTCTTTTCCAAGAATTCCACTTTCTGCTGGTTAGTTCTCAGGGTTATCTTTCCAACAAAATTAGTTTCATCTCAATCGGAGTTTCCTTGCAAAAGTTATCTAAATTCTTGACCGGGGAGGTCATATCTGGGAAAACACGAAAGTTAGGTATAACGGTCTACGAAACGATAAAAAATCGATCAAGGCATACAAAAGGTACTTATTGATGACTTTATGTGCAAAATTTGAGTTAAAATGAGTATTCTTGGGTTTGGGCGTGCATGAAAGTAAGTTTGTGTCACTGCGTAGAGAAAATGGCAAATAAGAGAATCGTGCGTAATGATCTACGGAGAAAACATCTTTTTGACATCATAGCATAAAAATCGAAGTTAACGGTGAGTTATGTGCAGTGTTTGCATCGAATTGTGTATTCTCTCGGTTCTACGCAAATTCTCTATGACCAATAAGGTATTGGACTGTTTTGAGAAATTTCGAACACGAAATTTGTTTAATTTTTGTATTATAGGGTTTCAACCCAAATAATCTATTGTAGGTCATAGATTCCGATGCTTCGGCGCGCCGTTTTTGGCCCAAAGCTCGACCCGTGGGCCCCACGTCGTCTACCCCTTTGACCGGCATCGAAAGAGGGTTGACCAATGGACCTGAAGGAGAAGATTGTGTGAGCGTAGAGATCATAGGCTTCAAGGTTGCCATCCGTTGGTGATAAAGGTCAAGTGAAGTCGATTTCTAAGAGACGCTTCCCCATATTGGTTCACGAGACAAGATCAAGTGTCTTTTGAAAAACGAGATTTGCCTGCTACTTTTATTGCGTTTACGATGTAGGGAATTCTACATGTCCGTGTTACAAAGGTTCAGCCACACCTCTCCGTTTTAGTTATTTTCTCTATTGCTCTTTTCCAAGAATTCCACTTTCTGCTGGTTAGTTCTCAGGGTTATCTTTCCAACAAAATTAGTTTCATCTCAATCGGAGTTTCCTTGCAAAAGTTATCTAAATTCTTGACCGGGGAGGTCATATCTGGGAAAACACGAAAGTTAGGTATAACGGTCTACGAAACGATAAAAAATCGATCAAGGCATACAAAAGGTACTTATTGATGACTTTATGTGCAAAATTTGAGTTAAAATGAGTATTCTTGGGTTTGGGCGTGCATGAAAGTAAGTTTGTGTCACTGCGTAGAGAAAATGGCAAATAAGAGAATCGTGCGTAATGATCTACGGAGAAAACATCTTTTTGACATCATAGCATAAAAATCGAAGTTAACGGTGAGTTATGTGCAGTGTTTGCATCGAATTGTGTATTCTCTCGGTTCTACGCAAATTCTCTATGACCAATAAGGTATTGGACTGTTTTGAGAAATTTCGAACACGAAATTTGTTTAATTTTTGTATTATAGGGTTTCAACCCAAATAATCTATTGTAGGTCATAGATTCCGATGCTTCGGCGCGCCGTTTTTGGCCCAAAGCTCGACCCGTGGGCCCCACGTCGTCTACCCCTTTGACCGGCATCGAAAGAGGGTTGACCAATGGACCTGAAGGAGAAGATTGTGTGAGCGTAGAGATCATAGGCTTCAAGGTTGCCATCCGTTGGTGATAAAGGTCAAGTGAAGTCGATTTCTAAGAGACGCTTCCCCATATTGGTTCACGAGACAAGATCAAGTGTCTTTTGAAAAACGAGATTTGCCTGCTACTTTTATTGCGTTTACGATGTAGGGAATTCTACATGTCCGTGTTACAAAGGTTCAGCCACACCTCTCCGTTTTAGTTATTTTCTCTATTGCTCTTTTCCAAGAATTCCACTTTCTGCTGGTTAGTTCTCAGGGTTATCTTTCCAACAAAATTAGTTTCATCTCAATCGGAGTTTCCTTGCAAAAGTTATCTAAATTCTTGACCGGGGAGGTCATATCTGGGAAAACACGAAAGTTAGGTATAACGGTCTACGAAACGATAAAAAATCGATCAAGGCATACAAAAGGTACTTATTGATGACTTTATGTGCAAAATTTGAGTTAAAATGAGTATTCTTGGGTTTGGGCGTGCATGAAAGTAAGTTTGTGTCACTGCGTAGAGAAAATGGCAAATAAGAGAATCGTGCGTAATGATCTACGGAGAAAACATCTTTTTGACATCATAGCATAAAAATCGAAGTTAACGGTGAGTTATGTGCAGTGTTTGCATCGAATTGTGTATTCTCTCGGTTCTACGCAAATTCTCTATGACCAATAAGGTATTGGACTGTTTTGAGAAATTTCGAACACGAAATTTGTTTAATTTTTGTATTATAGGGTTTCAACCCAAATAATCTATTGTAGGTCATAGATTCCGATGCTTCGGCGCGCCGTTTTTGGCCCAAAGCTCGACCCGTGGGCCCCACGTCGTCTACCCCTTTGACCGGCATCGAAAGAGGGTTGACCAATGGACCTGAAGGAGAAGATTGTGTGAGCGTAGAGATCATAGGCTTCAAGGTTGCCATCCGTTGGTGATAAAGGTCAAGTGAAGTCGATTTCTAAGAGACGCTTCCCCATATTGGTTCACGAGACAAGATCAAGTGTCTTTTGAAAAACGAGATTTGCCTGCTACTTTTATTGCGTTTACGATGTAGGGAATTCTACATGTCCGTGTTACAAAGGTTCAGCCACACCTCTCCGTTTTAGTTATTTTCTCTATTGCTCTTTTCCAAGAATTCCACTTTCTGCTGGTTAGTTCTCAGGGTTATCTTTCCAACAAAATTAGTTTCATCTCAATCGGAGTTTCCTTGCAAAAGTTATCTAAATTCTTGACCGGGGAGGTCATATCTGGGAAAACACGAAAGTTAGGTATAACGGTCTACGAAACGATAAAAAATCGATCAAGGCATACAAAAGGTACTTATTGATGACTTTATGTGCAAAATTTGAGTTAAAATGAGTATTCTTGGGTTTGGGCGTGCATGAAAGTAAGTTTGTGTCACTGCGTAGAGAAAATGGCAAATAAGAGAATCGTGCGTAATGATCTACGGAGAAAACATCTTTTTGACATCATAGCATAAAAATCGAAGTTAACGGTGAGTTATGTGCAGTGTTTGCATCGAATTGTGTATTCTCTCGGTTCTACGCAAATTCTCTATGACCAATAAGGTATTGGACTGTTTTGAGAAATTTCGAACACGAAATTTGTTTAATTTTTGTATTATAGGGTTTCAACCCAAATAATCTATTGTAGGTCATAGATTCCGATGCTTCGGCGCGTTTTTTGGCCCAAAGCTCGACCCGTGGGCCCCACGTCGTCTACCCCTTTGACCGGCATCGAAAGAGGGTTGACCAATGGACCTGAAGGAGAAGATTGTGTGAGCGTAGAGATCATAGGCTTCAAGGTTGCCATCCGTTGGTGATAAAGGTCAAGTGAAGTCGATTTCTAAGAGACGCTTCCCCATATTGGTTCACGAGACAAGATCAAGTGTCTTTTGAAAAACGAGATTTGCCTGCTACTTTTATTGCGTTTACGATGTAGGGAATTCTACATGTCCGTGTTACAAAGGTTCAGCCACACCTCTCCGTTTTAGTTATTTTCTCTATTGCTCTTTTCCAAGAATTCCACTTTCTGCTGGTTAGTTCTCAGGGTTATCTTTCCAACAAAATTAGTTTCATCTCAATCGGAGTTTCCTTGCAAAAGTTATCTAAATTCTTGACCGGGGAGGTCATATCTGGGAAAACACGAAAGTTAGGTATAACGGTCTACGAAACGATAAAAAATCGATCAAGGCATACAAAAGGTACTTATTGATGACTTTATGTGCAAAATTTGAGTTAAAATGAGTATTCTTGGGTTTGGGCGTGCATGAAAGTAAGTTTGTGTCACTGCGTAGAGAAAATGGCAAATAAGAGAATCGTGCGTAATGATCTACGGAGAAAACATCTTTTTGACATCATAGCATAAAAATCGAAGTTAACGGTGAGTTATGTGCAGTGTTTGCATCGAATTGTGTATTCTCTCGGTTCTACGCAAATTCTCTATGACCAATAAGGTATTGGACTGTTTTGAGAAATTTCGAACACGAAATTTGTTTAATTTTTGTATTATAGGGTTTCAACCCAAATAATCTATTGTAGGTCATAGATTCCGATGCTTCGGCGCGCCGTTTTTGGCCCAAAGCTCGACCCGTGGGCCCCACGTCGTCTACCCCTTTGACCGGCATCGAAAGAGGGTTGACCAATGGACCTGAAGGAGAAGATTGTGTGAGCGTAGAGATCATAGGCTTCAAGGTTGCCATCCGTTGGTGATAAAGGTCAAGTGAAGTCGATTTCTAAGAGACGCTTCCCCATATTGGTTCACGAGACAAGATCAAGTGTCTTTTGAAAAACGAGATTTGCCTGCTACTTTTATTGCGTTTACGATGTAGGGAATTCTACATGTCCGTGTTACAAAGGTTCAGCCACACCTCTCCGTTTTAGTTATTTTCTCTATTGCTCTTTTCCAAGAATTCCACTTTCTGCTGGTTAGTTCTCAGGGTTATCTTTCCAACAAAATTAGTTTCATCTCAATCGGAGTTTCCTTGCAAAAGTTATCTAAATTCTTGACCGGGGAGGTCATATCTGGGAAAACACGAAAGTTAGGTATAACGGTCTACGAAACGATAAAAAATCGATCAAGGCATACAAAAGGTACTTATTGATGACTTTATGTGCAAAATTTGAGTTAAAATGAGTATTCTTGGGTTTGGGCGTGCATGAAAGTAAGTTTGTGTCACTGCGTAGAGAAAATGGCAAATAAGAGAATCGTGCGTAATGATCTACGGAGAAAACATCTTTTTGACATCATAGCATAAAAATCGAAGTTAACGGTGAGTTATGTGCAGTGTTTGCATCGAATTGTGTATTCTCTCGGTTCTACGCAAATTCTCTATGACCAATAAGGTATTGGACTGTTTTGAGAAATTTCGAACACGAAATTTGTTTAATTTTTGTATTATAGGGTTTCAACCCAAATAATCTATTGTAGGTCATAGATTCCGATGCTTCGGCGCGCCGTTTTTGGCCCAAAGCTCGACCCGTGGGCCCCACGTCGTCTACCCCTTTGACCGGCATCGAAAGAGGGTTGACCAATGGACCTGAAGGAGAAGATTGTGTGAGCGTAGAGATCATAGGCTTCAAGGTTGCCATCCGTTGGTGATAAAGGTCAAGTGAAGTCGATTTCTAAGAGACGCTTCCCCATATTGGTTCACGAGACAAGATCAAGTGTCTTTTGAAAAACGAGATTTGCCTGCTACTTTTATTGCGTTTACGATGTAGGGAATTCTACATGTCCGTGTTACAAAGGTTCAGCCACACCTCTCCGTTTTAGTTATTTTCTCTATTGCTCTTTTCCAAGAATTCCACTTTCTGCTGGTTAGTTCTCAGGGTTATCTTTCCAACAAAATTAGTTTCATCTCAATCGGAGTTTCCTTGCAAAAGTTATCTAAATTCTTGACCGGGGAGGTCATATCTGGGAAAACACGAAAGTTAGGTATAACGGTCTACGAAACGATAAAAAATCGATCAAGGCATACAAAAGGTACTTATTGATGACTTTATGTGCAAAATTTGAGTTAAAATGAGTATTCTTGGGTTTGGGCGTGCATGAAAGTAAGTTTGTGTCACTGCGTAGAGAAAATGGCAAATAAGAGTATCGTGCGTAATGATCTACGGAGAAAACATCTTTTTGACATCATAGCATAAAAATCGAAGTTAACGGTGAGTTATGTGCAGTGTTTGCATCGAATTGTGTATTCTGTCGGTTCTACGCAAATTCTCTATGACCAATAAGGTATTGGACTGTTTTGAGAAATTTCGAACAAGAAATTTGTTTAATTTTTGTATTATAGGGTTTCAACCCAAATAATCTATTGTAGGTCATAGATTCCGATGCTTCGGCGCGCCGTTTTTGGCCCAAAGCTCGACCCGTGGGCCCCACATCGTCTACCTCTTTGACCGGCATCGAAAGAGTGTTGACAAATGGACCTGAAGGAGAAGATTGTGTGAGCATAGAGATCATAGGCTTCAAGGTTGCCATCCGTTGGTGATAAAGGTCAAGTGAAGTCGATTTCTAAGAGACGCTTCCCATATTGGTTCACGAGACAAGATCAAGTGTCTTTTGAAAAACGAGATTTGCCTGCTACTTTTATTGCGTTTATGATGTAGGGAATTCTACATGACCGTGTTACAAAGGTTCAGCCACACCTCTCTGTTTTAGTTATTTTCTCTATGGCTCTTTTCCAAGAATTCCACTTTCTGCTGGTTAGTTCTCAGGGTTATCTTTGCAACAAAATTAGTTTCATCTTAATCGGGGTTTCCTTGCAAAAGTTATCTAAATTCTTGACCGGGGAGGTCGAATCTGGAAAAACACGAAAGTTAGGTATAACGGTCTACGAAACGATAAAAAGTCGATCAAGGCATACAAAAGGTACTTATTGATGACTTTATGTGCAAAATTTGAGTTAAAATGAGTATTCTTGGGTTTGGGCGTGCATGAATGTAAGTTTGTGTCACTGCGTAGAGAAAATGGCAAATAAGAGTATCGTGCGTAATGATCTACGGCGAAAACATCTTTTTGACATCATAGCATAAAAATCGAAGTTAACGGTGAGTTATGTGCAGTGTTTGCATCGAATTGTGTATTATGTCGGTTCTACGCAAATTCTCTATGACCAATAAGGTATTGGACTGTTTTGAGAAATTTCGAACAAGAAATTTGTTTAATTTTTGTATTATAGGGTTTCAACCCAAATAATCTATTGTAGGTCATAGATTCTGATGCTTCGACGCGCCGTTTTTGGCCCAAAGCTCGACCCGTGGGCCCCACATCGTCTACCCCTTTGACCGGCATCGAAAGAGTGTTGACAAATGGACCTGAAGGAGAAGATTGTGTGAGCATAGAGATCATAGGCTTCAAGGTTGCCATCCGTTGGTGATAAATGTCAAGTGAAGTCGATTTCTAAGAGACGCTTCCCCATATTGGTTCACGAGACAAGATCAAGTGTCTTTTGAAAAACGAGATTTGCCTGCTACTTTTATTGCGTTTACGATGTAGGGAATTCTACATGTCCGTGTTACAAAGGTTCAGCCACACCTCTCCGTTTTAGTTATTTTCTCTATGGCTCTTTTCCAAGAATTCCACTTTCTGCTGGTTAGTTCTCAGGGTTATCTTTCCAACAAAATTAGTTTCGTCTTAATCGGGGTTTCCTTGCAAAAGTTATCTAAATTCTTGACCGGGGAGGTCGAATCTGGAAAAACACGAAAGTTAGGTATAACGGTCTACGAAACGATAAAAAGTCGATCAAGGCATACAAAAGGTACTTATTGATGACTTTATGTGCAAAATTTGAGTTAAAATGAGTATTCTTGGGTTTGGGCGTGCATGAATGTAAGTTTGTGTCACTGCGTAGAGAAAATGGCAAATAAGAGTATCGTGCGTAATGATCTACGGAGAAAACATCTTTTTGACATCATAGCACAAAAATCGAAGTTAACGGTGAGTTATGTGCAGTGTTTGCATCGAATTGTGTATTATGTCGGTTCTACGCAAATTCTCTATGACCAATAAGGTATTGGACTGTTTTGAGAAATTTCGAACAAGAAATTTGTTTAATTTTTGTATTATAGGGTTTCAACCCAAATAATCTATTGTAGGTCATAGATTCCGATGCTTCGGCGCGCCGTTTTTGGCCCAAAGCTCGACCCGTGGGCCCCACATCGTCTACCTCTTTGACCGGCATCGAAAGAGTGTTGACAAATGGACCTGAAGGAGAAGATTGTGTGAGCATAGAGATCATAGGCTTCAAGGTTGCCATCCGTTGGTGATAAAGGTCAAGTGAAGTCGATTTCTAAGAGACGCTTCCCCATATTGGTTCACGAGACAAGATCAAGTGTCTTTTGAAAAACGAGATTTGCCTGCTACTTTTATTGCGTTTATGATGTAGGGAATTCTACATGACCGTGTTACAAAGGTTCAGCCACACCTCTCTGTTTTAGTTATTTTCTCTATGGCTCTTTTCCAAGAATTCCACTTTCTGCTGGTTAGTTCTCAGGGTTATCTTTGCAACAAAATTAGTTTCATCTTAATCGGGGTTTCCTTGCAAAAGTTATCTAAATTCTTGACCGGGGAGGTCGAATCTGGAAAAACACGAAAGTTAGGTATAACGGTCTACGAAACGATAAAAAGTCGATCAAGGCATACAAAAGGTACTTATTGATGACTTTATGTGCAAAATTTGAGTTAAAATGAGTATTCTTGGGTTTGGGCGTGCATGAATGTAAGTTTGTGTCACTGCGTAGAGAAAATGGCAAATAAGAGTATCGTGCGTAATGATCTACGGCGAAAACATCTTTTTGACATCATAGCATAAAAATCGAAGTTAACGGTGAGTTATGTGCAGTGTTTGCATCGAATTGTGTATTATGTCGGTTCTACGCAAATTCTCTATGACCAATAAGGTATTGGACTGTTTTGAGAAATTTCGAACAAGAAATTTGTTTAATTTTTGTATTATAGGGTTTCAACCCAAATAATCTATTGTAGGTCATAGATTCTGATGCTTCGACGCGCCGTTTTTGGCCCAAAGCTCGACCCGTGGGCCCCACATCGTCTACCCTTTGACCGGCATCGAAAGAGTGTTGACAAATGGACCCGAAGGAGAAGATTGTGTGAGCATAGAGATCATAGGCTTCAAGGTTGCCATCCGTTGGTGATAAATGTCAAGTGAAGTCGATTTCTAAGAGACGCTTCCCCATATTGGTTCACGAGACAAGATCAAGTGTCTTTTGAAAAACGAGATTTGCCTGCTACTTTTATTGCGTTTACGATGTAGGGAATTCTACATGTCCGTGTTACAAAGGTTCAGCCACACCTCTCCGTTTTAGTTATTTTCTCTATGGCTCTTTTCCAAGAATTCCACTTTCTGCTGGTTAGTTCTCAGGGTTATCTTTCCAACAAAATTAGTTTCATCTCAATCGGAGTTTCCTTGCAAAAGTTATCTAAATTCTTGACCGCGGAGGTCATATCTGGGAAAACACGAAAGTTAGGTATAACGGTCTACGAAACGATAAAAAATCGATCAAGGCATACAAAAGGTACTTATTGATGACTATATGTGCAAAATTTGAGCTTAAATGAGTATTCTTGGGTTTGGGCGTGCATGAAAGTAAGTTTGTGTCACTGCGTAGAGAAAATGGCAAATAAGAGAATCGTGCGTAACGATCTACGGAGAAAACATCTTTTTGACAGCATAGCATAAAAATCGAAGTTAACGGTGAGTTATGTGCAGTGTTTGCATCGAATTGTGTATTATGTCGGTTCTACGCAAATTCTCTATGACCAATAAGGTATTGGACTGTTTTGAGAAATTTCGAACACGAAATTTGTTTAATTTTTGTATTATAGGGTTTCAACCCAAATAATCTATTGTAGGTCATAGATTCCGATGCTTCGGCGCGCCATTTTTGGCCCAAAGCTCGACCCGTGGGCCCCACATCGTCTACCCTTTGACCGGCATCGAAAGAGTGTTGACAAATGGACCTGAAGGAGAAGATTGTGTGAGCATAGAGATCATAGGCTTCAAGGTTGCCATCCGTTGGTGATAAAGGTCAAGTGAAGTCGATTTCTAAGAGACGCTTCCCCATATTTTTCACGAGACAAGATCAAGTGTCTTTTGAAAAACGAGATTTGCCTGCTACTTTTATTGCGTTTATGATGTAGGGAATTCTACATGTTCATGTTACAAAGGTTCAGCCGCACCTCTCCGTTTTAGTTATTTTCTCTATTGCTCTTTTCCAAGAATTCCACTTTCTGGTGGTTAGTTCTCAGGGTTATCTTTCCAACAAAATTAGTTTCATCTTAATCGGAGTTTCCTTGCAAAAGTTATCAAAATTCTTGACCGGGGAGGTCGAATCTGGGAAAACATGAAAGTTAGGTATAACGGTCTACGAAACGATAAAAAATCGATCAAGGCATACAAAAGGTACTTATTGATGACTTTATGTGCAAAATTTGAGTTAAAATGAGTATTCTTGGGTTTGGGCGTGCATGAATGTAAGTTTGTGTCACTGCGTAGAGAAAATGGCAAATAAGAGAATCGTGCGTAATGATCTACGGAGAAAACATCTTTTTGACATCATAGCATAGAAATCGAAGTTAACGGTGAGTTATGTGCAGTGTATGCATCGAATTGTGTATTACGTCGGTTCTATGCAAATTCTCTATGACCAATAAGGTATTGGACTGTTTTGAGAAATTTCGAACACGAAACTTGTTTAATTTTTGTATTATAGGGTTTCAACCCAAATAATCTATTGTAGGTCATAGATTCCGATGCTTCGGCGCGCCGTTTTTCGCCCAAAGCTCGACCCGTGGGCCCCACATCGTCTACCCCTTTGACCGGCATCGAAAGAGTGTTGACAAATGGACCTGAAGGAGAAGATTGTGTGAGCATAGAGATCATAGGCTTCAAGGTTGCCATCCGTTGGTGATAAAGGTCAAGTGAAGTCGAGGATCCTGCGTTCGTTCGCCGAGGTCGCAGCCACGCCGGCGTCCATGGCGGAGCAAGGTGGTTCGGGAGGACAGCCGGGAACCGGGGCCGCGGCAGCTCCTATGCGCAACGTCGGCGGGTCGGTGGCGCCTACGCGGGCTGCAGCGGCGCCGGCGGTGGCGCCGCCGACGGTGAATCCAACTGCAGTCGTGAATGTGCCGTTTGTCCTGGGAACCACCGCTGATGTGGATGCGGTCGCCTCTAAGAAGAAGAGCAAGAAGAAGAAGAAGAAGAAGCCGCCGACGCCGACAGCTGCTGGGTCGGGCGAGGCCGGTCTGGGTGTTGTCGGGGCCAATGCTGCTGCGACACCGGTTACGACTGTCCCTGATGTGGCGGCGGGTATGGTTGCTCAAGGGACTACTGCGGCAAAGAGGAAACGTTGCGCCACTTGCCAAGTTGACTCCCACAGTACGAAGGAGTGCTCGATTGACAGGTACTGCTACTTCTGCGACAGGATGGTGCACCCGACACTTCGGTGCCCAATTCTCAGGGTGCCGAAGCCATATCACTAGTACAGAACGACACATCGGAAACAGGCCAAAAACCCCTTCGGCAACGGAGAAAGGGTCCGTGTCCCCGCCTCTGTCACTGATGTGAAGGCCTTCATCGGTAACGGAGGCCAAAAACCTCCGTTTCCGATGAGGTCTCCATTTGGCAACGGTTGTGCGCAGACCTCCGTTGCTTTAGTTTTCCTACATCAGATACAGAGTTTTCCATCTACCCGTTTGCACTGAGCTTTTCTCATATTTCGGTTATATGCCATAATACATGAAAGGCTGATTGCACAATGCACTAAAACGTTATTCAATTCATAACATAGAACAAATGCCATCATTACATTGGTATACAATAATATCACCGTTTTTTACAATTTGACTACAATCATATCTATCACACATTGGCATAATGTAATATCACCTATTACACTTTGACTACAATCATGAACTCTAAACCTATAAGCAACTAACCTAACAAGATGGAAGGCTGGCTTAATTAAGCCAGCGTTCCATCTTTGACTTGGAGCTCACCTTCTATGAGCTCTCGGTCGTCGCTGTACCCACTCCGAGACCAGTATCTACGAAATTTCCTTCCCTTAAGGTTTTTGGTTCTCGGAATGGTACATTGGTACTTTTATGCAGTGTTGCCGAAATAAACTCCTGCGTGAAAGAAAAAAAAAGATTAGCGAAATGTACAAAATACATCTGGATATAAAAAAACCGGTGGCTATTTTCCAGCAACTGCTTTGTTCGGTTGCCATTTTCGAGAAACTGCTAAGATCAACGGCAAATATCCAGGAACTGCTCTGTTCGGTGGCAGACAGTTCGCATTCCTTCCTTCTCTTCTTCCTTGTTCCACCCCAATCCCCCACCCGCCATGGACGACCGCAACAGAACAACAGAGACAACTACCGTCCGTACCCACGGCACCGTTCTGGAGGTGGTGTACACGAACGAGGAGCATACCGTGGAGCGGATCCTCGACAAGTACGAGGAATGGCTAGCAAAGGAGAAGCATCAGTTCATCGGCCTTGACATCGAGTACACCCGTAATCGTCGGCACATGTCTGTCCTGCAACTCGCCATGCGCCAGCATGTCCTCGTGTTCCACTGGTGCAAGTGCAAGAAGAATTGTCCAGAGTTGGGCAAATTCTTTGAACGCAAGAATATCACCTTCGCAAGCGTGGACATCACCAACGACAGCAAGGTGCTTTCTTCTGCCGGCTTCCACATTCCACCGGAGTACTACGTGGACATCCAACTCGTATACAAAATCAAGGGTGGAGACGAGAGGGACGGAATGGGTGATCTAGCGGCAGACCTCATCGACAAATCATACGCCAACATGAAGAAGGAGTTCCCATCCAACCAGCACGATTTTTGGGAGTGGATGTCGCTGCACAAAGTTAACCTCGACTACGCAGCAATAGATGGGTACGTGACCTACGAGTTGTATCGCAAGATCCTAACCTTGAAGGACAGGCTACGTCCAACATGGCAGGAAATGCTCTGCCCTAGGTGCAAGAATGCCCTAGGTGAATTGCAATAGGCTTTGGATGTGGGTGTTTAACTAGTTTGTACAGTTGGTGCTTTAACAATAAGTGTTTGTAATTATCAGAACATGTATGTGTGAATTTGCACTAGGAATTTGTTTATGTGATGAAATGCTCATACGTAGAACCAAGTTCATCGGCATCACAGCCGGTCACAGAAAGATTTATACCTTACACCCGGCGGGAGAGGAGGTGCCGGCCTCTGCCAGATGCGCTGAGATGCTACCAGCGCGCTGCGACGCAATCACCTCCTCCTCCTTCTCCTTCGTCGACATCCACCTCCTCCTCCTTCTCCAGATTAGACACCACCTACAGATCCTCCACCACCTCCAGATCGGCCACTTCCTCCTCCAGATCGGCCACTTCCTCCTCTAGATGTGTCGTGGTGGGATCACGCAGATGCCTAGGGGTAGGCTTATTCTGGGGCCGAACGAGTGCTTGTGGATTCGGGGAGGGATAGCGCGCATGATTGCGCACACAGACAAACAGATCAACACGGGGATTTACCCTGCTTCGGGGCTCTCGTGAGGAGATAAAACCCCTACTGCAGCATCTAGCCTACTTGGTGTATTTTCCTCTGTATATGCAGTGTGTACAAATGCTCCTCGAGCTGTATACGAGAGCAGCGCCGTGCTCAGCTAAGCTAATTTAGAAGAAAGCAGGGGAAGAAGAGCTCCCGCGAGTCCTGCCCTCCATCCCACTTCCCTGGTGCATTTATAGACAAAGCCCAGGGACACACAGGGGACAAGAAGACAAAGGTTACTATGCACGGGTCCCACTTGTACTCTAGTCACCTCAACACACTGTAGCCACGCCGCCTGCCACCACGCTGATGGACGGGTCATGTCCTGCACGTCTTCTGCCTTGTCCTCTTGCACGTGCCTTTGGGATCACCTCGGCCCGTTAGCGTCCCAGCTCGGTGAGAGACCTCGGTCCGTCGGAAAACAATCGAACCTCTGTCCAGATAGCTCGGTCCCTCACAGATACGACCGAACCTTGGCCCACTTCGGAATTGAGAGCCCAGCCGGAGTAGCGGGATGCCGGCCCACCGAGGTTTGCGTCGAGTCCAAGGGATCGAAGAAGAGGTTCCAGCCTCGATCTGGAGCAATGCCGGCCTGCTACGGAATGTGGAGCTGCCTCGGCTCGCCTGGCAGCAGCCCACCGAGGTAAGGAGGTGGCTTGGCTCACCGAGCCTGGGATAGGGGAGTTCGACCCACCGAGGCGTGAGTCTGCCTCGGCCCAACTGAATCTCAGCACTGCGGCCCGAACCGAAGTACACCAGGCTCTGGCCTATTCGAGGTAAAAATAACTTCGGTCCATCCTGGGTAAAGAATACCTCGGCCCAGCTGGGGCCCTTGGCGCTAGCTCGCTCTGAGCTTGGAAGAAAGATCGGCCTGCTCCGGGGCATGCCACGGCGGCTCACTGTGGGGAGTTGAATTATACCGAGGTAACTGAACTTCGGCTCAATATTGCATATGCCGGCCAGGACAGCTTCAAAGTCAGCCGAGACTGCCTTCTGCTGCTTTAATCATTCATTTATTTCTCTGATGCCTCTTTTGATAACTCCACCAAACCACCAGCTTTGGTATACCGGGGTCACATCCCGACATTAGTCCCCGAGGCTGCGAGGGACTCGCAGAGTCGCGCGCAGACTTACAAAAATAAATGCCACCATCGAAACCTCCATGGACACGACCTCCTTCGTGTATGGACGGCATAGTAATTCGGTCTGTTTTGTCATGCCCTCCAGGCCAAATGCGACATCCGGTTGATCGAGCTCACCCGAATCAACAGCGAGATGGACGGTTTATACTGGAAACGTGCTGCCTGCATGGTTACCATTATATGCCGGTTTTTAGCCCTCCTGGCCTTCACCGAATTGAGATGCCGCCAGCGTCGGTTAGCCCTCCTGGCTTTTACCGAACTTGGATGCCGCCAGCGTCGGTTCGCCCTCCTGCAGCACTAGCCTACTTGGTGTATGACTCAAGGTGACAACAATGGTGGAGAGCTCCAGGAAGAAGAAGAAGACTACAGGGGAAAATGAGCCCAAGGGGCCTCGCGCCCCGCGCGTCCCTGTGAGTCTGCGCGCACCGCGCGTCCCTGGCCTAGCTCCGCGCGCACCCGCGCGTGTCTGGCCGAGCTCCTCTCAGCCCTCAAGTGAGACCCTCCTGGCCTTTACCGACTCGGATGCCGCTTGCGTCGGTTAGCCCTCCTGGCTTCTACCGACTGGAATGCCGCCTGCGTCGTTTAGCCCTCCTGGCTCTTACCGACTGGAATGCCGCCTGCGTCGGTTAGCCCTCCTGGCTTTTACGACTGGAATGCCGCCTGCGTCGGTTGGACCGACATAAACCTGCAAGTTAGTATTTCACACGCCTTGGTACCTCGGCCACTCTGGGCATAACTCATATGTCTCGGTACCTCGGCTTCATTGGCATAACTCATACGTCTCGATACCTCGGCCACTCTGGGCATTTCACATATGTCTCGATACCTCGGCCACTTCTGGGCATAACTCACATATCTCCAGCCACTGCTGGATTGACATAAGCATATCTCGAATGCCGGTTTTAGCCACTCCGGGCGTTTACCGACACAGATGTCTCCAGCCACTGCTGGACTGTCATAAACCTGCATATTAGTATCTCATAGTTTGCCTCTTAACCAACATAGACACTGATCTGGTATACAGGTAATGCCATGATACATTGGCAAACAGAACAAACGATGATTTGAGATATGGGATGATGTCGGGATATGCTGTCCGACCGAAATGAACGGCGACCTGAAGAATACCGATACTGCCATGATACTCTGGCGAACCGACATAAACGGTGATCTGGAGATATTACATGAAACCATGATACTTTGGCAAACCGACATAAACGGTGATCTGGAGATATTACATGAAACCATGATACTTTGGCAAACCGACATAAACGGTGATCTGGAGATATCGCATTTATAACTCGGCAAGCCGATACCAAAGACTATTCGTGATATACTTTGAGGCCATACTAAATTTAAGATGGATCCGAGATAACCGATATAACCACGACCTTTGATATGAATATTCTCTCGGTAAAACCGATATCACAAGGCCAGGTCGTTGGAGAAGTCTTAATTCGGATTTCCAAATCTTAACTCGGATTCTCCCAGGACACCTCGGACTTCAGAACACCTCAGACTGCAGAGCACCTCGGATTACATAACACCTCGGATTCAGAACAGCTCGGATTCCAGAACAGCTCAGATTCCAGAACAGCTCGGATTCCAGAACAGCTCGGATTACAGAACACCTCGGATTCCAGAATACCTCGGATTCCAGAACACCTCGGATTACAGAACACCTCGGATTACAGAACACCTCGGATTCCAGAACAGCTCGGATTCCAGAATACCTCGGATTACAGAACACCTCGGATTACAGAACACCTCGGATTCCAGAACAGCTCGGATTCCAGAACAGCTCGGATTCCAGAATACCTCGGATTACAGAACACCTTGGTAACGAACATTCTCAGCAGAACCGATACTACTTTTCAACGTTAGTTCAGCATATATATCATGAAGAATATTTGACGGAAACTAGCTATAGCACTTGATAAGAAACAAATTTAACAGCAGATACTATGCACAAAAAACTAGACTCGGTCACAACCGAGTCCCTGAGCTATTTTTCTTATCTAGGAGAAACAGTAAACAGACCGGCTATTCAGTCCCCGGGTCACGATAACTTGTTCCCGGGGGGAAACAAATAAGCATGGCACGCAGGGGCAGTCCCCGAGATATTTTTGAGATTAACTAAACAGCAAGCATCTTAATGCAGTATAAATACTCACGTAGCTATTTTGGTGTCGGCCAGATGCTGACGTTGGCACGTGTAACGCCGGACTGCCAGATGCGCGGAGATAAAATCTCGGGCTGTGGCTAGCTGCATAGCACGAGCTATTGATTCGCGCGGGCGCCGGGCTTGCCAACCAATCAGGCAGCAGCCTGCCATGCATGTATGCTACGAACGATCCAGCAGCTTGGCTAGCTTTTGCTTTCGGATCCAGCTGCTTGCCTGCTTGCTTGACTTAGCTCCAACGATCCACCTGCATGCTTGCTTACTTGACTAGCTTTTGCTGATGCAGTGTCGGAGGGCGGCCTCAGAAGCTCGATGCAGCCGCGGCAAGGACGGCCTGGACGGAGGAGACGCGGCAGGAGCGCGGCAGCCAGTCGACGAGGCAGGGCGCGGAGGCGGAGCTGCGATTTGCCGATGACGTTCGTTGACGAAGGTCACGCCAGCCTCTGCTTGCTGCGGCAAGCTAGAGCGCGAAAAGACAATGGCGATGTCGAGTCGCCGAGCTGACGACGAAGGTCCCGTCCGAATTGATCCAGCAAGCGCCACTGTCAGCCCCACGGTGGGCGCCAACTGTCGTGGTGGGATCACGCAGATGCCTAGGGGTAGGCTTATTCTGGGGCGAACGAGTGCTTGTGGATTCGGGGAGGGATAGCGCGCAGGATTGCGCACACAGACAAACAGATCAACACGGGGATTTACCCTGCTTCGGGGCTCTCGTGAGGAGATAAAACCCCTACTGCAGCATCTAGCCTACTTGGTGTATTTTCCTCTGTATATGCAGTGTGTACAAATGCTCCTCGAGCTGTATACGAGAGCAGCGCCGTGCTCAGCTAAGCTAATTTAGAAGAAAGCAGGGGAAGAAGAGCTCCCGCGAGTCCTGCCCTCCATCCCACTTCCCTGGTGCATTTATAGACAAAGCCCAGGGACACACAGGGGACAAGAAGACAAAGGTTACTATGCACGGGTCCCACTTGTACTCTAGTCACCTCAACACACTGTAGCCACGCCGCCTGCCACCACGCTGATGGACGGGTCATGTCCTGCACGTCTTCTGCCTTGTCCTCTTGCACGTGCCTTTGGGATCACCTCGGCCCGTTAGCGTCCCAGCTCGGTGAGAGACCTCGGTCCGTCGGAAAACAATCGAACCTCTGTCCAGATAGCTCGGTCCCTCACAGATACGACCGAACCTTGGCCCACTTCGGAATTGAGAGCCCAGCCGGAGTAGCGGGATGCCGGCCCACCGAGGTTTGCGTCGAGTCCAAGGGACCGAAGAAGAGGTTCCAGCCTCGATCTGGAGCAATGCCGGCCTGCTACGGAATGTGGAGCTGCCTCGGCTCGCCTGGCAGCAGCCCACCGAGGTAAGGAGGTGGCTTGGCTCACCGAGCCTGGGATAGGGGAGTTCGACCCACCGAGGCGTGAGTCTGCCTCGGCCCAACTGAATCTCAGCACTGCGGCCCGAACCGAAGTACACCAGGCTCTGGCCTATTCGAGGTAAAAAAGAACTTCGGTCCATCCTGGGTAAAGAATACCTCGGCCCAGCTGGGGCCCTTGGCGCTAGCTCGCTCCGAGCTTGGAAGAAAGATCGGCCTGCTCCGGGGCATGCCACGGCGGCTCACTGTGGGGAGTTGAATTATACCGAGGTAACTGAACTTCGGCTCAATATTGCATATGCCGGCCAGGACAGCTTCAAAGTCAGCCGAGACTGCCTTCTGCTGCTTTAATCATTCATTTATTTCTCTGATGCCTCTTTTGATAACTCCACCAAACCACCAGCTTTGGTATACCCGGGGTCACATCCCCGACAAGATGGGTTTCTGCTGGTAGATCCGTCGGAGGTGCTGCACCACCACCTCATGAATGACCTCCTCCACATCGGCCTGGCTCAGAAGAAGCCGGGCATCACCGGAGGAGGAGGGCGTCAGATGGTGGCGCTGCCGCATCATTAGCGGATGCATTGCCGCCTCCAGATCGACCTTCCCCTCACGAAGGGCTGCCGCTAGAACGGTGCTGCCACGGCAGCTAGAGCCGCGGCCGCGATGGCCGGATCTAGAAGCGCCTGTCGTGGGTTTGTCACGTCAGGTGTCATAGATGACTTCGTAGGTGTGGGATTACGCGAGTCAAGCATCTCCGAGCTTGGGATCGCAGGAACAAAGATCAACACAGATTTACCCAGGTTCGGCCCCCTCAATGTGAGGTAAAAGACCTACTTCCTGCCTACCCTAGATTGGTATTGATATGATAATCGAGGTGTTACAATGGAGGCGATCCGATCTGGTACTCGCCGTATGAGCTAGGGTTTGGGGCTTGATAGCTTGACCCGCTCTAAGTCCTGCGAGTCCTCTTTATATACACAGAGGCTCGCTAGGTTACAAAAGGAAACTTCCCCATAAGGAATACATCCACAGAGGCCTACTCGGAGACTACTTGGTCTTCACGTCCTCCGGGATTGTCTTCTAGATCTTTCCCTTATGGCGGTTCAATATTGGGCTTGTTCCCAAGTGGGCCTTCGTCCGTGCGAGTAAGTTAAGTCGCACTGGGCCGCGGGTTAATCCAGAAAGTATTCCCCCGACATTAGCCCCCAAGCGTGGCCTGAACTTCATAGTATTCTTGATCTTGAATGCTTAGGCCGTGCTTTTCCTTGTTTCGCGGCTTATAATTGTGCAGTTTGGCCTTGACTCGCACCTGGAAGATCATCTGACTTCGTGAGCTTTAGAGTATCCTGATAGCTTCAGAACTTGATGACGATCTATCTTCAAATTTTTGATGATAATATGATGTAGCCCCCAAGGATTGAGAGGATGTTATGTGGTAATCATCTCAATTCTTCTCAGAGAACTCTGAAGGTCATCACCTGTAACTTGATATCATGAATAAAACAATTGTTAAGTTACAAGTAATTGTAATTGGTGTTGCCGTACTATAAGCAGTACATCGACCTCTAGTTAGGCCATCTGAATCCTTAAGTGGGCACTCGCGCGACTCAGTATTTCCTAGGAATATGTGTGTTCAGGGTCGAGAGCGGCCATGATAGGCAATCAAGCTCGATTGACGCCACACCCCAGTACTTTGGCCACATAATGCGAGTAGCAATCCAACTTAAGGTAAATTTGATAATTGCCAATAAATCGGCTGTTTCAGGGTAACAAAGACCCCAAGAAACATAATGATATTGCCATGATAGGCTAAGCTATGATAAGCTTTGATTATGATGACACATAAGGTCGCGCCTAGGTGGCAACCGAGTGTTATACATAGGGTTGGATCGCGCGTAGGTGGCGATCCATGGTGATACATGGGGTCGGTCGCGCCTAGGTGGCGACCAGAGATGATACAAAGTTTACGGCCGCGCCTAGGTGGCAGCCGGTTTCTGATACAAGGGTCGATCGCGCCTGGGTGGCGATCAGATGTTGCATAGGTCGCGCCTAGGTGGCGACCAAAGTTGAAGTTCTAGCCCTGAGTGGCTGTGATGATACTCAGCTATAAAGCTGGAAAGGATGATGCTTGGCTCTGATTAGCCTTTTCTTATGTATAGTACGGTCGCAGGTGTGCGACGTTCCAAGGGCGAGGTGCCTCGAGACGATCCTCGAAATCATGGCGTTCGCTGCTTTCTTCCCTTACATCCAGCAGGTAGTACGACCCATTGTTTAGCTTCTTGCTGATGATGTAGGGTCCTTCCCATGGAGAGGACAGCTTATGCATTCCCTTGTGATCTTGTTTAAGTCGCAGTACTAGGTCGCCTTCTTGAAAGGTGCGGGTTTTGATGCGTCTGGCATGATAGCGTCGCAAGTCTTGTTGATATACTGCTGACCTTGATGCTGCCAAGTCTCTAACCTCTTCTAATGTGTCCACCGAGTCTTGCCGAGCTATCTCATTATCTGTCTCGATGTAAGCCGCAACTCTTGGTGAATCATGTATGATATCGCTGGGCATGACTGCTTCTGCTCCATAGACCATGAAATATGGTGTAAATCCTGTGGATCTGTTAGGGGTTGTTCTCAAGCTCCACAGTACTGCTGGCAGTTCTTCCACCCAACATCCTGGAGATGCTTCGACCTTTTCAATAAGGCGCGGCTTAATTCCATGGAGAATTTCCTGGTTAGCTCGCTCAGCTTGTCCATTGCTCTGCGGGTGTGCTACTGACGTGAGGTCCAATCTTATCCCATTGTCTGCGCAAAATATCTGTGTAGCCCCTTCAGAGGTGTTGCTCCCATTGTCTGTAATGATACTATGGGGGTAACCGAAGCGGAATATGACCTTCTTCAAGAACTTGACTGCTGTTTCAGCCTCGCAATCTCCCACAGGTTCTGCTTCTATCCACTTTGTGAATTTGTCCACCATGACTAAGAGGTGAGTTTTTCCGTTTGAAGACCGTCTGAAAGGCCCTACCATGTCAAAACCCCATACGGCAAAAGGCCATGTGATGGGTATTGTGCGAAGTGCTTGGGCTGGCATATGATCTTGCCTAGCGTATCTTTGACATCCATCGCACACTCTGACAATTTGCTCTGCGTCTGCTAATGCTGTTAACCAGAAGAATCCATGTCGGAACGCCTTTGCCACCAAAGATCTTGACGAAGCATGATGGCCACAATCGCCTGAATGAATTTCGTGCAAGATTTTTCGTCCCTCTTCTGGTGAGACACATCTTTGGAATGCTCCTGATACGCTGCGCTTGTATAATTCGTTGTTGATGATTGTATAGGCCTTTGATCGTCGTATGATTTTGCGCGCCTCAATTTCATCGTCCGGCAGCACTCCGCGACTTAAATATGCCATGTATGGCTCTGTCCATCCTGGCTGTTCATGCAGGGCTGCGACTAAAGTTGAATCATCCTCTGGCTCTGCAATGTCAATTCTGCTGGAGGTTTGACTGATGGATTGTGCAGTTCATCCAGGAAAACATTGGGTGGGACTGACTGTCTGTTGGATCCAAGCCGAGACAGGGCATCCGCAGCTTCATTTTGTCTCCGATCAATATGTTCAACTTGGTATCCAGTGAAATGTCCAGCAATTCTGTCCACCTCTCTCCTATATGCAGCCATGTTCGCATCCTTGCTGTCCCACGTTCCGGAGACCTGCTGTGCCACCAAGTCTGAATCGCCAAAACAGCGTATGCGACTGATGTTCATCTCCTTTGCTATACGTAGACCATGAAGCAGTGCCTCGTACTCCGCCACGTTATTTGTGCAGTTGAAGTGTATCTGTAACACATACCGCAGCTTGTCTCCCTTGGGAGATGTCAGAACAACTCCAGCCCCCGAGCCTTGCAACTGTCTTGACCCATCAAAATGCATGGTCCAGTATTTGGTTTCTGCCATGCTAGGAGCAACTTGGATTTCTGTCCAATCGTTAATAAAATCTGCAAGGGCTTGCGACTTAATTGATGTGCGCGGCTCGTAGCTGATGTGATGTGGTCCCAACTCGATCGCCCACTTAGCGACTCTTCCAGTAGCTTCTCGATTACGAATGATATCTGCCAATGGTGCTGAACTCACCACAGTTATTGGATGCTCTTGGAAGTAGTGCTTCAGCTTGCGACTCGCCATGAACACTCCAAACACCAACTTCTGCCACTGTGGGTAACGCTGTTTGGAAGCTGTGAGGACTTCGCTCACGTAGTATACTGGTCTCTGGACAGGGTATTCCTTTCCGTTTCTTGTCTCTCCACAACCATGACAGCACTCACAGCGCGGGAATTTGCCGCTATGTATAGTAGCATTGGCTCTTTATCTTTTGGAGCCGCCAGAACTGGAGCATTCGTCAATTGATGTTTCAAGGCTGTCAGAGCTTCGTCGGCCTCTGCGTCCCAAACGAAGGTGTCTGATTTTTTCAACAGTCTGTACAAAGGTAGTGCTTTCTCTCCCAATCTTGATATAAAGCGACTCAAAGCTGCTACGCAACCAGTAAGCCGCTGTACATCTTTTATCTTTTCTGGCTTTTGGAGATCCATCACGGCCTTTATCTTGTCAGGATTGGCCTCAATGCCTCTTTCTGATACTATGAATCCCAATAGCTTTCCTGCTGGTACTCCGAAAACGCACTTTGTGGGGTTGAGCTTCATGTTGTATTTTCTGAGATTTGTGAATGTCTCTGCCAGATCACCAATAAGATCCTGGCTAACTTGCGATTTAATCACAATATCATCCACGTAGGCATGAACGTTGCGACCTATTTGCTCATGTAGGCAATTCTGAATGCATCTTTGGTAAGTCGCACCTGCGTTCTTCAACCCAAAGGGCATGCTGACGTAACAAAAAGCTCCGAAGGGTGTGATGAAGGACGTCTTTTCTTGGTCCTCCCTCTTCATCTTGATTTGATGGTAGCCTGAATAGGCGTCCAAAAAGCATAACAGCTCGCACCCAGCAGTTGAATCAATTACTTGGTCGATTCTTGGCAAAGCAAATGGATCCTTTGGACAAGCTTTGTTAAGACTGGTGTAATCAACGCACATTCGCCACGTACCGTTCTTTTTCATAACCAATACTGGATTTGCCACCCATTCCGGATGGTATACCTCTGTGATGAATCCTGCAGCCAGCAAGCGAGCTATTTCCTCTCCTATTGCCTTTCTCCTGTCATCATGAAAACGCCGTAGTGGCTGCTTCACTGGTTTAGCCGCAGGGTTCACTTTGAGGCTATGTTCTGCTAATTCTCTTGGTACCCCTGGCATATCTGACGGCTTCCATGCGAAGATGTCTTTATTTTCCTGGAGAAAAGCGACGAGGGCCTTCTCCTGCTCTTCTTCCATGTGTGCTCCAATGCTAGTTTGCTTGGATGAGTCGCCAGGAACAAGATTTATCTGCTTAGTGTCCTGGGCCGCTTTGAATTTCATTGGTGGCTCGGCAGATGGCGTGGTAACCACACTCATATCGTTTGGGTCCACCTGCGACTTATAACCTTTTAGTTCTTCCGCGGCACAGGCGGATTCTGCGAAAGCCGCATCTCCTTTCTCACATTCTATTGCTTTTTCTCTATCTCCGTACACTGTGATGACCCCTTTTGGTCCTGGTATCTTCAACTGTAGGTACACGTAGCATGGCCTGGCCATAAACTTAGCAAAGGCCGTTCTTCCAAACAAGGCGTGATATGGGCTTTGGAATTTTACCACTTCGAAGCTTAGGAATTCACTTCTAAAGTTCTCTTCTGTTCCAAAAGTTACCCCTAGGGTTATTTTCCCCACTGGCCGTGCGGACCTTCCTGGGACAATGCCGTGAAATACTGTTGACGTGGGCTGCAGGCTGGAATCCTTGAGTCCTAGACGCTGGAAAGTATCGTAGTACAAGATATTAATGCTGCTTCCTCCATCCATAAGCACTTTGGTCAGCTTGTATCCTGCAACGTATGGTGCCACAACCAGTGCCAACTTGCCAGGTTCCCGTACCTGTGGCGGGTGGTCGTCGCGACTCCAGGTTACCGCGTATTCTGACCACCTTAACCAAGCGGGTGTTGCTGGTATCACGGCGTTCACCTGCTGACTTCTCCGGCTCAATTTCTCTTCTCTTTTGGAGGTATCGATAACTATTGTGTGATACTGCCCCGTCTGCCTGGGGTTACTCGCGCCGTGCTGCCCAATGTTTGTGTTATGAGCCGCACTAGGGTTTCCTTCATGGGAATTCCCCCCGTTGTGTTGGCTCTCTTCTTTCCACTTTTTGTAATAATGGCATTGCGCCTTGGTATGGTCCGCTGGCCGTCCATCACCTGTCGCATGAAGGTCGCATGGCCGGTTGAAAACTTCTTGCATATTGATTGGACGGGAGCCGTATCCTCGACCCCTTCCACGCTGGCCTCTGAATCCTCCACGCGTATTGGCGACGAGCCCTGAGTGACCATCTTCGCTTTTGCGTTTGTTTTGACTCGTGTTGTTGTGGCTCGTTTGCTGCTGCTGGGGCTTGTTGGAGTTTTTCTTTCCTTTTGCAGCAACCTCCTCTTCTTCTCCGTCTGACGCGTCTCTGGTTTTGTCTGAGCTGGCATATTTGTTAGCCGCAGCCATCACCTCGCTGAGGCTCTTGACTTTATCCTTCATGCGACCCAGCTTATGAATCAGCGGCTCAAACTTGCAGTTTTTCTCCATCACCAGGACGGCTGAGCTTGGTGGTATATTATCTGAGGAGTGTATTATTTCTGCCACCCTTTTCATCCAATGGCGACTTGACTCGCCTTCCTTCTGGACACAACGCTCTAAATCTTCTATATTGCAGAGTCGCTTGCAAGTTCCTTGGAAGTTCTTAATGAAGGCATCCTTCAGTTCCTCCCAAGTATTTATAGAGTTGGGAGGCAAATTTTGCAGCCATATGTGCGCTGCTCCTTCTAGCATCATGTTTAGGTAGCGTGCGCAGATCTCTTCAGATGCGTTTAGGATGCTCATGCCCATCTCGTAATTGTTGAGCCAAGTGGTTGGATCCATGCTGGCGTTATAGTTTGCCACCTTGCGTGGCCCTTTGAAATCTTCAGGAAAAGGTTCCGATCTGATCCTCTCAGTGAAACACGCCGGTCCCTTGAGTCGCGAGGACAGGGCTGTGGGCGCGCCTGCGGGGTTATCTGCGGGCCTTTTGCATCAATGGTGCATTCGCCTGCGCTTCTGCGACTTGCTCCTGCTGCCTCTGTGCGACTCCTGACACGTCCTCTGGTGGCCTGCTCTGGACGCTTCTTTCTGCTGTAATCCTGTGATTGGCTGGTACGAGGGGCAGCTGTGCTTCGGCTTCCGCCCTATTGGCTTGTTGCAGGACTGCCGTACTTACATCTGAATCGCGCGCCGCGCCTCAGCATTGACCGGGTCATCGCCTGTTGGTACCATCTGAGTCAAGATATTAGCCGCAGCATACATATTATCGACAGGGTTCTGGTAATGGCCCTGTGGGGTGTGAAACCTCCTTGGTTGTTGCTGGGTCTCTTGATTTGTTGGTACCCTTCCTTCCGCAGTCGTCTGGATTCCCGTCCCGCGGCTGGAGTGAGCGGGATTTCCACTGTTGGTTGAGTCGCGCGCAGCTGTGTTTGCGGGTCAACCTGTTGTTGAGTCGCAGCCAGCGCGGCTACTCTCTGCCGCTCCTGTTGGATTCCTTGGTTTATCTGATCGAGCCTGCGGCGCTCTTCTTCCATCCTTCGAACCTCATACAGGAGCTCGGCCCTGGCGGCCTCAATTTCTGTTGCACGGAGGGCGGCGTTCGTGGCTGACACAGGGACAAGAAGTGGGTTGCTTGGGGGTGCCGATGCCTCGGTTTCTCCAGCAGTTCCTGATGCACCTGCTCCTCCGGCCATGTAAACCGCGACTTGTGCCATCTCTTGATCTGGTGATGATGTGATTTCTGGTGGGTAACCCCAGCAACTTTCTTCAAAGGCAGGTATGATGGACCCAAACTCTTGCGAGTCCATGCTTTCCACGGATTCTTCCCCGTCATCGGCGACTTCTTCTACTGAATCGCCTTCCTGGACCGATCTAACGGACCTGCCACCGATGAAGCCGACGAAGACGTTGATGGATCCGAACGGGATGACGTGGCCGGTCTCCAAATAATCTGCTTCCGGCCCCCAGCTTGAATCGTCGATGAGGGGTGTGCCATTGACCGTGATGATACGGCCAACAACAAGATCTTCAGCTCCCTTCATGGATCCTGCGCGGAACGTGACGCTCTTGACCGCAGGCCCCACGGTGGGCGCCAACTGTCGTGGGTTTGTCACGTCAGGTGTCATAGATGACTTCGTAGGTGTGGGATTACGCGAGTCAAGCATCTCCGAGCTTGGGATCGCAGGAACAAAGATCAACACAGATTTACCCAGGTTCGGCCCCCTCAATGTGAGGTAAAAGACCTACTTCCTGCCTACCCTAGATTGGTATTGATATGATAATCGAGGTGTTACAATGGAGGCGATCCGATCTGGTACTCGCCGTATGAGCTAGGGTTTGGGGCTTGATAGCTTGACCCGCTCTAAGTCCTGCGAGTCCTCTTTATATACACAGAGGCTCGCTAGGTTACAAAAGGAAACTTCCCCATAAGGAATACATCCACAGAGGCCTACTCGGAGACTACTTGGTCTTCACGTCCTCCGGGATTTGTCTTCTAGATCTTTCTCCTTATGGCGGTTCAATATTGGGCTTGTTCCCAAGTGGGCCTTCGTCCGTGCGAGTAAGTTAAGTCGCACTGGGCCGCGGGTTAATCCAGAAAGTATTCCCCCGACAGCGCCGACAGAGGAAGCCATTAGAGAGAGTGTGGCGCCCCGACCCGACTGTTATACAGTGATACTGTGTCCCCGGTTATCCGATACCACCAGACACACTATCAAAGCATAATAGAGAGATCAAGACTTGTGGAACAACTGGCACATCACAGACTCTACGACACAAATCATTATAGTTCAACTCTTATAACAGAGAAAGATAGCAAATGACAACCAGAGGTCACAGACCCAACATTACAACAAGCGGAAGCAAATTAAGTTGTTCTAAACAACAAGATCCAAATATGGCCTAAGAGTCCTACAGATAAACATCCAGCGCCAGCTGTTCCAGTATGTCCCAAGCTACCACCTGGGAACCCCAGACTACTCGTCGACGTCCACAAAGAACCCACCTTCGAGGTCGGTGAAGTCCTCCTCTGAAACAAAACAAACGACGTTGAGTTCGACGAACTCGCAAGATTAAGAGCTAATATATGCTCGATGTCTGGCTTTCAAAGTTATATGGCTGTTTTGCATAAAGCTGATTTTATTTATGAAAACATAACTCGAAGGCATCGACTAATCAGAATATTTTCAAAAGGGGTAAGGAAATAACTCTTCCTTTCATCACCTTACTCATCATCAACCATTATACCTGTTCATCAAAGGCACCTCCCCGAATCACCCTCGAGGAAGCTCACCTTGCATCTGTGAGTGGTACCTCTAGTACCCAGTTTTTAATCATTCCGTTATAGTTATTCTATGATCTTACCTTCACTTCCAAGTCGTCCATAACCGCGGACACGGCTTTTCGAAAAGATTTAACCCTGCAGGGGTGTACAAAGTGGAAGTCACCGGAGTCCCGAGGGGCCCCAGCTCCTTCGCCACGCGTACCGTCCGGCCCATTACCTGATTATTAGCTCTCTTCCTTGGAAAGCTGGCTGGGTGGGAGCGGTGTCGACTTCTCCCTCGTTAAGGACTTTCCAGGATCATCAGTGAGGACGGAGCAGTGGATCACACACCCTGCCCCGTGGCCACTCATTTTCCTAATACCAGCATCCTCATCTCAGTTCATCCCACCATCATCACGCACGCGCAAATGGAAGCCCGAACTAGAGGACCCTGGCTGCCCCGCCCGAGTTATTTAGTCTATGAGGGTTCCTGCAAATGCATAGGCCTCACGCATGGTTGCACGCTCGGTCTTGGTTCAAGAGGTATAGAACTCGCTCCTAGGCGGCGAGAACGAGACAAAACACCACAACCACAGTGGCCTCTCATCCCCACCTTTTAGCATTTTATTATCCGTCACCACAATTTCCTCCACCAACAACCATTCATCTCATCACATGTTTCCACCACAAACCATCCATCGTATAGCTATACAATTTACTAAGCATGGCTAAGCATCAACATAGCATAGTAAGTATCTCAGGCCACAAAACAAATCTATGGATAATAGGAGGGAAAACAGGTAGTGGCATCGGAATCTTAATGCAACTATAGGATACTCTAATCCAATAAAATTGACATTTAGAACCGCATGCAATATTATAGTGGAGAAAATATTTGCGGAAACATAGGATAAGATATGCTCAGAGGGGGGATTACGCTTGCCTTGATCAACGTGCTGGTAGAACGGATCTTCGGGGTATTGTGGAGTAACCCCGGTTGCTTGATCTAACGAAAAACAAACATCGGGAGAGAACAATCAACCACCACGCATATGCTTAACAAATGCAATGCGCAAACATATGATGACATGACATTTTAAATCCCCGGGAGGGGGATGATGCAACTATTCCGATTAAACGGAGTTCGGGTGCTTAGAGGGGCGCATCCCGGATATCCCGTGAAATTAGGTCATGAACGAACTTTATTTGTTGATTAAGGAAGAGGGAACCCTATGTTGCACTTGGATATAAGATGTTATGACCAGATGATGCAATGCAAGGTATCGGAGATTTGATAAACATGTCAACCATTTAAACGGTTGGTTCACACATTTCCGGACATTCGGGTAAATTACACGCATTTTATGATGCTCCGAAGAATTTCAAGTTAACACATTTTATTTCCTCTTTTAAAATATGCCTGGTGAGTATTTAATCCAACACGGTATTAACACTTAACCAGAAATAGGAGGAAAAAAATAAAAAGGAACAGTACAAATTTGGTACTGGAACCAATCGGAAACTCCGAACTTTCCCTATCCGGAATATCCGGTCGACCTCACTTTTCGAAATTCTGCTAAGGACTAAGAAAAAGCAGCACTGACCTCAATCGGAAAATCCGATTCTTGCAAAGATCGGAAAATCCGAAGATACCAAGAGAAGAGAAAATTGCTAAGGACCTAAACAAATCGCGTACTGCACTGAATCGGAAAATCTGATTGCTCGGAACTCGGAAAATCCGAGCGGCGGAACAGCACGGTAGCGCGCGGCTGCCGGCGGCGATACGGCGACACAGCGGCCTAGGGGAGAGGGGGAGGCACTGGGGAGGACCGCAGGCTCACCAGGAACGCGCACTCGTGCTTGGGGGAGGCTGGAGTCACAGCGACGGTGGCGTATTCGTCCGAGGCGGCGGTGGAACGGCAGCGGCGGAGTGGTTGCTGGCGACGACGATTTCGGCCGTCTCGCTTCGATTCCGGCGGTGGAGAAGTAGAGCACGGCACGGCGGAGAGATTCCCCCAGGCGATGGTGCTCGACGTGGACTACGGCAGCGGGGAGGGGAGGTCAACGGCGGCGGTCATGGTGGCTCGGTGGGGAGCAGAGGTGGGGAAGAAAAAGAGCAGGGCGCGTGGGGATGGGGAGCAGGTGAGGGCAGGGCCTCGTGGGGGCGTGCTCCTCGCAGGGAGAGGCAGAGGAGAGGGGGGGGGCCCGGCGCTGCACTGCCACGGCGACGGCATGGGAGCACGGCGCGCTGTGGCGACAGTGCTCGAGGAGAGAGATGATGGTTTCGCGGAGAACCCCCTGGAGAAGATTTGCTCATCACGATAGGTCCTCCTCAATTTACAACGAAGCCCTTTTCTGTTTCTTTTAAAACCCGTAGCGTTTCTCTGATTTAAATGAGGCACCAAAAACATTTTAGAAAAATATGAAATAATTTGTGTAGCCCTTTTATATCATGTGGGAGCTCCACAAAAATTGGCGCCTCCAAATAAAATGTTTTGGACAACATTTGTTTAGAAAGGTGGATAGGGCATTTTTGCTAAATTCAAAGATGTTGCTCCTTTAACAATTTGGAGCAACTGCAAAATATTATTTTGGAGCTCTTGGAACTTCCTTGACAAATAGGAGGTGTCAAAGTAATTTTATTTTGCAAGATTGAGTGCCTCTGTTGTTTTGAAATTGGTTGAAGCAAATTTGGCAATTTGGTTTTTGAAATGTTGTCAAACCTCCACAATTCCCTAGCAACACCCACAATTCCCTAGCACAATTCCCTAGTATCAACATGATGCATGAATGCCATGATGCAATGCAACACAAAAGCGAAAATTTTACTCGGGTTTTTAGGTTTCCGAACTTTGGGCTGTTACAGAGAGTGAGGAGAGTTGAAAGCCACAGTGTGCGGCGGCTAGGGTTGGAAGAGAGACAAGTGAGAGAGTGATAATGAGACCGAGCCGGCAGTATATATAAACGCCACATTGGCAACGGACATTTTATATAACCGTTTCCATTGATTTTACACCAGCGAGAGACCACTTAGCAGCTAGTGCTACTACATACGGACTTGATAATGAAGTAAACGATTACATATATGCTACTACTAGCTAATGCTACTACTAGCAGCTGCTGATGAAGACTCGGGCCCGTCGTCGCTGTACACGAGTGCGTCCCTCCGGCATAAGGTACCGTCGAAGATCTTGATGAAGAACCCGTTGTCGCCATCGAACTCGAAGCACAAAAAGTGCCCCTGCTCAAGCTTGTACGCTTGGGCGAATGACTTCCATCCTGGCCGAGGTACAAATTCCCCCCGGCACTCACGGCCGTCTTCACCGCCCAGCTGCCGTTCTCGCAGTCCTCCATCTTCAGATGCATGGTAGCTGCCACCATGCCTTGGAGCTTCTCTGCGAACGCCCTCGGGAGCCTCAGGCGGCTCTCGATGCCCTTGTACAGGATAACCAAGAACTCGAAGCCGCGTAGCTCCGGGGACATGTCTTCAGAGGACGGTGAGGGCGACACCGATGGCGTGGTGCGGCTGCGCCCCCTACCACGGCCGCGCCCATGTCCACGGCCGCGACCGCTGATGGTACCTCTCGCCGGGGACATGTCTTCAGAGGACGGTGAGGGCGACACCGACGGCATGGCATTGCCGCTGCGCCCCCTACCACAGCCTTGCCCTCATCCACGGCCGCGACCGCTGCTGGTACCTCTCGCCATGGATTTGGACGGAGGGGATCTGGCGAAGTTTGAATAACTATAGGCGATGGACTGGGCCTTCAAAGAGACCGCTGCCTGGTACCTCTCGCCATTTATACTCGCGGGTCTGCTCCGCCCACCTCCCCATCTGCCCATTCGCTAGCCTCCACGTATCAACATTTTCAACGGTTGGAAATTTCTATCCGTTACCATAGAGGCAAATATTGGAAACGGACAATTTTATTAACCGTTGCCAATATAATAGGTGACGGAGATTGGAAAGGGTCTGTTGCCAATGTAGGCGGGCCTGGTCAGGTTAGTACGCACCGGCCGCACGGAAAGCGCGATTCTCCGTCGCCTAAACCTGCCGTTTCCATAGAGGGGTATCCGATGTTTCGTTCTGTACTAGTGTATGCTGGGATGGCGGGCATCGGTTGTGAGGACACAATGTTCAGCCACTTGTCGGATGGGGTCTTTCGCCACAGTTGGCTGCTAGTACTACCCCCGTGGCTGTAGTGACGGTGACCGGGGAACCTGTGTCGGCAGAGGTGATATAGTCCATGCTAGCTCGATATTGTCCGCTACAGACCGCATGGCGCTGGGAAGCTATCCCACACAATCAATACAAGGAGGACTCGTTCTTGGTTAACTTTCCTTCTATGGCGGACTTGGAGAGGATGGATGGTTCCGAACTAGGGGTGCCAAAACAGCGGACGGTGATTTCCCATATCTGGAAGCCGGATGATGTTCAGCCAACGGCGGAATTGACACCAACTTGGGTGCATGTCACTGGTGTGCCGAACTCAGTGCGCCACTTTCTGGGTCTTTGGGTTGTGGGTACTCTCATTGGAAAGACTATGGATGTGGACTTGTTGGCTCTCCGTTGCCATAATGTGGTTCGGATTCTGGTAGCTATGCGCAGTCCCAATTTGTTTGAGGCAAGGGAGGTTAAAGCGGATGCTTTTCTGTTACTTAAAGGGTACTCTTTTTGGTTCAGCAAAGAGGCGGCTGACTATGTAGCTGATCCAGACTTTGCGCCCTTTATTTGGAGACGGAATGACAAAGATGATGATGCAAGAGGTGCGGAGGAAAAGGACACCGATGAGTCACACACTAACGAGCCGCCAAAGTCCGCGGATGGTGATACCCACATGCCACAAGCTAATGTGTCGGGGCCGGGGTGTTCATCGTTGGGGCTACTTGGGTCTGTTGCGGTCAGCCAAGGTATTGCGGTAACTCCGTTCAATGCAAATCCACAAACATCGAGGGTAAAGAAATTGTTGCACAGCTGGTCTACTCCAAGGGCGCTGGAACTCCTCTGTCTTCTCCTGGTGTGGATACGCTGGAAAGTCTGAAGATTTCATCGGCAAGCTACAGTCATGAAGCTGAAAACGCTGCTACTGGGCCTCGGGCGACCGACTGCTCCCTGGCGCCTGGTGACAGCGTTGGGCCGGGGGAGTCTGCTGCCTTGCTGCCGCACGGCGCGCCTGGTGCGCCACGGGCCGGGGCCTGCCCGACAGCGGGTGCAGCCGAGTTTGAGCAGCGCGCGGCAGGCTCCTGTCCATCGCGCGACGTAGTAGCGACGGCGTGCGTGCGGCCTGGGCTGGACACCGACGCTAGCCCAGACGGGGCTGCAGGGCTGGGGACTCAGACGCTGCAGCTCGATGAACTGGTGTCTCCGGCAAGAGGTTCGTCGCTGGGGAGGGGCTCTACACCACCTTCGCCCCCCCCCCCGGTGCTGACTCCGACGCCGGGTGTGGGCTCTACCTCACCAATGCCTACCCCAGCGCTGACTCTGACGCCGGGTGTGGGCTCTACGTCACCGCTGCCTACACCGGGGCCGTTTCCGAAGCCGGGTGAGGGCTCTACCACACCTTTGCCTTCATCGGTGCCGACCCCGCTGAGGAGGAGTGAGAGGCACGTGGTGGACATGGATGGCTCGTCCATGACAGACGAGGACTCCATGGCGAAGGCGATGCGGCGCAAGGCTGAACAGAACCTGGATAAGTCTGGTATGAACAAACACCCAAAGTCGTTCCTTAATTTTTCAAATTCAAGCATTGTAGCAAATTTGAATAGCGTAGGATTTTCTTTGGGTAATTCTGTTGAAACCATTGCCATGTCGACTAATGCACTAAGACAATTGGAATATGACCGGTTAACAGTCACTCCAAAAGTCTCGTGTAAGTCGTTTACTACCCACACGGATGAGGAGGAGCATAATGACACAATTGATGTCCAGCTACTCTCTCATCTAGTGTGTGATGTCTCGGAGGGAGGCTTAGACGAGGCGATGCTAAGTTCATTATATGATCTAAAAGCGTCCAGCCGGAAGTCCAAAGCAGACTCTCATAAGAAAAAGGATAAAACGCCATGGAAAAAGGCGAAGGTTTCCACCCCTCCAATTGTTTCCCGATGAATGGCTTTTTCGAGAATAGCAGTTGTCTTCGTGACTTGGCTAAACACGCTCGCATTTCTGATTCTATTCGGGATCATCCATTGGATTTTGTTGGAATATCTGAAACCGGTAAACGGGATTTCTCTGCGACTCTACTTAACCGCTTGTATGGTGGGGTAGAATTCACATGGAAGTCCCGTCCGCCACATGGCAGGTCTGGGGGCATTTTACTAGGCGTCAGAACAGAGACCATGGATGTGTTGGCTAGTTCGGAAGGGGAATTTCATATTAAATTCCACATCCGCAATAAAGCCGATAACTTCACATGGACTCTTGTCGCTGTGTATGGAGCCGCCCAAGATGAACATAAGCCTGCTTTTCTCAGAGAGTTGGTGAACCTAGCAAAAGATAACCCATATCCTATAATTATAGGGGGTGATTTTAACTTGCTAAGGTTTCCACATGAGAAGAGTAGAGGCAGATTTGACAACCGATGGCCTCTCTTATTCAATGCTGTTATTGATAGTTTTAGTCTAAGAGAAGTCTCGATGGTTGGGAGGCAATTTACATGGGCTAATAGCCTCCCAGAGCCAACATACGAGAAGCTGGACCGTGTATTAATGGACTCGGATTGGGAAGTTAAATACCCACTGGTCTCAGTACGGGTCCTTGAACGTATAGAGGCATTGTCGGATCATGCTCCCATTCTCCTAACCACGGGAACACCTAACCCATTGTGCAAACGCCAATTCAAATTTGAATTAGGTTGGTTGCATAGGGATGGATTTTTCGATATGGTAAAAAGGGTGTGGGAAAGGCCGGTACCTGGTCTCACTCCAATCCAAAGGTGGAATAATAAAATAAGCGCATTGCAAAACACCTCAATGGTTGGGCGAGACATATGGTTGGGCAATTAAAAAATGAGAAGCTCCGATTGTCATCTATTATAGATGAACTTGAGGCTGCTGCGGAAGTTAGACCCCTATCATCGCAAGAGATCGAATTAAAAAATCGTTCTAATGCCGAGATGGCGGGTCTTCTTCGTGAAGAGGAGATCAAATGGTACCAACGATCAAAGGCCCAATTTATTCTGGAAGGAGATGCGAATACGAGATACTTTCATAGTCTTGCTAATGGACGACGTATAAAGAAACTCATTCATTCTCTCGTCAGGAAGAGGGTACGATTGAAGGCCATGAGCAATTGAAATCCTACATCACGAAGTACTATAAAAATCTTTTTGGAGAGCCGGATGCAGATAATTTCTCGCTAGACGAAACCCAAACAGATGAATCCCGCAGGTTTCCGATCAGGAAAACGCCCATCTAACTGCTCCTTTCTCTATGGAGGAGGTGAAGAAGGCGGTATTCCAGATGGAACACAACAAAGCACCGGGTCCGGATGGTTTCCCCGCAGAGTTTTATCAAACTTTCTGGGACATAATGCAATCGGACTTACTCGAGATGTTTCAGGATTTACATGCTGGACATCTTGAGTTGTTTCGCCTAAATTTCGGTGAGATAATTTTGTTGCCAAAGGTTAATGGAGCAGAAAGGATTCAGCAATATAGACCTATCTGTCTTCTTAACGTTAGCTTCAAGATTTTCACTAAAACCGCTACTATTAGGCTTAACTCGGTGGCTGATCATGTTGTGAGGCCCACTCAGACGGCGTTTATGCAAGGTCGCAATATTATTGATGGAGTTGTGATTTTACATGAAATAGTTCATGAGATGCATCGGAAAAAACTCAATGGAGTCATCCTAAAAATTGACTTCAAAAAAGCGTATGATAAAGTCAAGTGGTCTTTCTTGCAACAGACACTCAGAATGAAAGGTTTTTTAGCTGAGTGGCGCGCAATGATTCATAATTTCGTTTCTGGAGGAAGTGTCGCCATCAAAGTCAATGACGATGTTGGTCGAAACTTCCTGCCAAAAAAGGGATTACGGCATGGCGATCCATTATCACCTATATTGTTTAATATAGTTGCTGATATGTTAGCCATAATCATTGAGCGGGCAAAATCCGATGGGCAAATTGTTGGCGTGGTACCGCATCTAGTTGATGGCGGATTGTCCATTCTGCAATACGCTAACGATACTATTCTTTTTATGGAACATGATATGGAGAAAGCAAGAAACCTGAAATTAATATTATCAGCGTTCGAGCAACTTTCCGGTCTAAAAATCAATTTCCATAAGAGTGAAGTGTTTTGTTTTGGCGACGCCCAAGAGGAGGCTGCCCAATATGCTGAATTATTTGGCTGTGGGCTCGGCCAATTTCCAATTAACTATCTAGGCATCCCAATTCACTTTAGGAGGCTAACGATAGCTCAATGGAAACATGTTGAGGAAAGACTACAAAAGAGGCTAAGTAGCTGGAAAGGAAAACTACTATCCTTAGGGGGAAGATTGGTGCTCATAAATTCAGTCCCAACTAATATGGTGCTGTATATGATATCTTTCTGTCAACTACCAAAGGGAGTCTTGCATCGATTGGATTACTTTCGATCCAGATTATTTTTGGCAAGGGGATAGTGAGAAAAAGAAATACCAGCTGGCAAAATGGGATGTAGTGTGCCGCCCTAAGGACCATGGTGGTCTTGGGATTCATGATCTTCAGGTCAAGAATAGAGCTCTTCTTGGTAAGTGGCTATTTAAGCTGCTGACGGAAGAGGGGGTGTGGCAAACCCTCCTTAGGAAGAAATACATAGGCTCAAGTGCGCTATCACAAGTTTCATGGAAATCAGGTGATTCCCATTTCTGGGCAGGTCTAATGGCGACGAAGAAATTCTTCTTCCCATATGGCTCCTTCTCTATTAAGGATGGGTCTGAGATAAGGTTCTGGGAGGATACATGGTTGGGTACTACCCCACTCCGAGAACAATATCCAGCGTTATATGGTATTGTCCAAGGACGTCACAAGAGCGATACACTTGCTCAAGTATTGGTTGATAATCAACCCACTGTGACGTTTCGTAGAGATCTTGTTGGTCCCAGGCTGGCATCTTGGCATGAGTTGCTCCAGCGACTCGCTTCTGTCAATTTGACTCAAGGGACCAATGAGTTTCGGGGAATTTACGCAAGTGCCGTAAATTCTCCGTGGACTCCAGCCGGATGTGCCAGTAGATAATAATAAGAAAATCTCGAAGATGAAGATTCCACTTAAAAACAAAGTTTTCGCGTGGTATCTTCGTCGAGGAGTAATTCTTACAAAAGACAACCTTGCAAAACGCAATTGGCATGGGAGTAAACAGTGTGTCTTCTGTCATAAAGACGAGACGATCAAACACCTGTTCTTCGAGTGCAAGTTTGCTAGTTCTATATGGTCCATCATCCAGATAGGTTCTACTATTTATCCACCTACAAGCATTGCTAATATTTTTGGCAACTGGCTGAATGGTGTGGATAATAGGTTCAAACAACTTATTAGGGTGGCAGCGCTTGCCGTAATATGGTCGCTTTGGCTATGTAGAAATGACAAGGTTTTTAATGATAAAAAATGTTCTCTTATGCAGGCTATCTACCGGACTACTGCTACACCCCGTTCGTGGTCTCAGTTGCAACGTGTGCGGCATCGAGACCTGTTTATGGAGGTCTGTACAAGACTGGAGGATACGGCGAGATACTTTTTATCCCAACATGGATGGCAGCATAATTTGCGGATCGGCCCTCCACCACCATAGGGGTTTTTACAATTTCTCATATTGATATGTAATTTTCCTTGTTATTTTTGTTCGTACTTCAGACTTTTCGGCTGTGTGCATCTTTGTTATGCAGAGGCTGGGTGTAATGCTTAAACTCTTTAAGTAATAAAGACTCCCTTTATCTAAAAAAGAGACGCTTCCCCATATTGGTTCACGAGACAAGATCAAGTGTCTTTTGAAAACGAGATTTTCCTGCTACTTTTATTGCGTTTACGATGTAGGGAATTCTACATGTCCGTGTTACAAAGGTTCAGCCACACCTCTCCGTTTTAGTTATTTTCTCTATTTCCAAGAATTCCACTTTCTGCTGGTTAGTTCTTAGGGTTATATTTCCAACAAAATTAGTTTCATCTCAATCGGAGTTTCCTTGCATGTAGCGTACCTGCACTTAGAAATTGGCAAGGTACCTGTGTATAGTGCAAACCCCTGGATCGATTCATTTGCACACACAGTCTAAGATGAAATATCACAACATTGTATCAATTATTACAAGTGGATCCAGTACTTAGGAAAATATCCTTTACAATTTGCATAGCACGAAGCTAGCTTTGAAAGAGTAAAGCAGCGGAAATTTATTCTTCATGGAGTCTCCATCATCTTCATGTGCCACAGGCGAAACATGTTGGTTGCAGACTCGAAACCCAAACGTAGTCCTTACTCATCGTCAGAAAATTCTGCAACAATTAATAATTTGCAACAGAGTGGGTCAGATACCATTAAAAATGGAACTGGCAAGTGACACTATGTGGACACTTAATGGAATAACTCTAATAACCTATATGCATATTTGGCTGGTGGAGTTTAAGGCTATTTTGCATAAAAGCCAATTTTGCCTAACACTTTGTAAAACATTTTCTTCAAATGTCTGAGACAATATGGCATGAAATCCATAGTCTCGTCTACCCTTGTTCAACCATCAAAATTTTACTTAAACAAATTGAGATGTTGGGAGCCTCCGTTGACATCCTTGATCAGCTGCTTGAATTGTCCGTAACCGGGGACACGGCTAAGTACTTAGTTTTTAACTCTGCAGAGGTTGTGCACTTTCACCATTAGACCCAACAAACCCAAACTATCCTCAAGCACTCAATTTGTGCTAAGGAAAAGTAGAGAGTTGAGACGAGACTTTTCAGAAGCATATTCCCCATCCCATACCGGCTTGACCCGTTCCACCTACATCCTCTACATCTGCTTGTCAAGCCGGGAGGAGTCCACGCAATTTAATCCATCTAGCCAGAGCCCATATGACTAATGGCTGCACGGTAAGCAACTTCACTTAGAGAAACATTGGTCCCTTTATTCCTGGGTGGCAACCACAAGTGAATATCCCGTAGAGGTCACCCTAGGACAACACCCAACTCTTGCATCTTCTTATCAAAACCAAATCCACCCAGGTGGTAAATTAACTTAGTAGAATTAAGCTTTTCAATAAAACACCTTTGCATAGCATCAATATTTCTACTTAGTTATCAATAGGATTCTAGACACAACTAGTAAAAGGAGATAGTAGTTTTAGCATAGCAATACTATCCTACACATGCATATAAAGAAATACACTAAGTCATGCATATAAAGAAATACACTAAGTCATGCATAGAAAATACTTAGGAAATTTATGGGGGTGTGCCACTTGCCTTGGCAACAGGGAGTGCAGGAGTAGCAGTTGCAACAACCTTCGTCTCTCTCCGAAATTTCTAACACATCAAACAATTCAAAATAAATATGCAGCCAAACAATACTTAAGAAAATATGACATGCATGAGATGCAGAATGATACAAGGAAATTATGATATGAATGACATACAGAACAAACTAAGGAAAAGCCTAAAATAACTTAATCCAATTGGCTAAGGCAAGGTCAAGGCTGAGCAAAATAAACTTAATAAAACAACAACTTGAAAAGTTGTAAGGCTACTTCAAGTCTTCACATGTTTGACCTTCAAAACCTCTTCAACTCCTTTGTAGTTTCATTGATCTTCAATGGTCTTCAATTAGCACTCTAGGAACTTAGTCATAACCACAAAGGACTTGGTCTATGTCCAAAGTGAAAGACAAAATTAGGAAGGAGGAAAAGATAGAAAGAAAGATGTAGTAGTTGGTCTTCCAAAGAATCATCTTCAGGCTTCCTTGTCGCTTGCTCCTTGGTGTGTTGACTTCATTGAAATTTGTAGACTTGATGGTTCTGCAGACTTGATGGTGTTGGCAGCATCCAGGTTGGTCTTGAATATAACTTAGTCACCATGAAGTCTAAGATAAGAAGGAAGAAAAGGGCAGAAAGGAAAGAAAGACTTAGAAAAATGTAGGTGGTTGGTCTTCATGAACTTCTTCTTGATTTTCTTCTAAGTACTCTTACTTCTTGGAGATGCTTCTGGAGTCTTGTTTTCTTGGCTAAGTCCTTCATTGGTTTCCACTAATTCTAACTTAGTGGTTTTCGACTAGGAGGGTCAAAAGGGCTAACATGCATCCCCAATTTTTCTAAGGAGGAATGTCATGTAAGAAGTGCAAAATATTTCTAAGGACTTAATATGCATGCAATGCCATGAAAATTACTAGGAATGCATGGCAAGTAATATGGTCCAAAAATGACTAAGGACCAAGGGCATACTACTTGGTGCCGAAATTTAACTAAGGACAAGTCAAAATAATTTCTATGGAAAACATTTAGTACTTTGAAGATGTCAAATTTTCTAAGGAAAATATGTTGACAAAAGTATTTATCAAAAAATTTCTAAGTAAGAATAGTTTTGTTTGAGAGGCAAAATATTTCTAAGAAATTTTATTAACTATAGTCTCAAAATACTACTAAGTTATTTTATAACTCGAATATAAGAAGAAAAATAATTTTTTAATTATTTAAAATAACACCTAAAAAGTATTTAATCAATATTTACTCAAAAAATAAATAAAAATTAATTTTACAAAAATAGTAGAGTAATCCTACGGCCAAATATTAACTAAACAAAAATATACCAATTGGAATTATTCCAGAATCAATTTTTTAAAAACAAGTTATGTTCAAAGTACTAATAAAGCCACTTTTGAAAATAAACAAAATTAATTCGGCAAAACATAAAATTAACTATGCCAAAAGTTTCTACGTGTCATAAGCTTTCCAAAAATATTTATTTGTAAAATTTGGCGAAACCAATAAAAAGTAGTGATAGATCTAAGATCTAGGGTTTTTCTGCAAAACTGCCGGTCTTCGGTTGACTGTTGACTGTGACCGCTGATGTGGAGGTTGACTCGCTGACGTGGCAGGCTGACTGGGCTTTGACTACGGATTTTGACCCCAAAAAAAGTTGCTCGGATGGAAAAACAATCTTAATGAAAGTTGTAGAGAATTACGTGCTCTTTCTAACTATCACAATTATAACATTAGTGGATTAATAGATTGGTCACAAAACGCAAATTACCTTTCTGATCCGAAACTTCAAACTCAAATATCTCCTAGCTCGCTTGACCAAATGAGGTGAGGCTTGGGGCAAAAGAAAGGTCTTGATCAGGGGAACAACTTTCGTTTTCACGGCCCGAAGATTTGAGCTCGTTTCCTTCTCCGAAAATCGTCAAACACAAACTGTATTGTACAGACAATTCCGTAGGTCAAAACGAAAAGTGTTCAACAGCAAAGTTGTAGACAAGGGTTAGATCTAAATTTTCACCGAAGGAATTTCGATTTGAAGAACCGAGCGCGAAGAGATCAAAGAAATACGACTTCAGATCTGAAGGATTGCGAGTCGAAATTCTCTCTCCACGGTTGATAAAAAGAGTTGAGGCTTCCCGGGATGGAAAGGTATTGAGGAGATCTTCAACAAAGCTTCAGGTTCCGTCGCGATTCGAGATGATCTTGGTCGTCAAATCAACGAAATACGATTTCGCTGATTAGGGTTTCGGTGGAACGAAAAGGGGAAGGGAGATGACGGCGGCTACATGGGTTTATATAGGCCAAGGGTCGGTGGAAAAGATTGGGCTCGAAGTTATGAACGCGTAGGATCAAGCGGATCCGGATTTGGAGTTATATTTCTCAAGATAATCGTGTTTGAGTGGAAAGTGTTTGGAAAAACGAATTTTCAGGTTCAAATGAACGATGGAACCGTCTCGGGTTCGACTCGGTCGCTGGCTCGGCCGGTCGCCTTGTTGGGCTGGCTCGGCCGTCTGGGCCGGCCGGCTGGCCCGATTTTTTTTTCTTTTCTTGTTTCTTATTTCTTTCGTAACTTTTGTTTTAAAACTCCAAATGACCTCAAACCAATTTCTAAAATTTGTAAAAACAAAACCTGTCTGTTAGAACTTTCAAATACACTTTTCCAAAACATTTCAAAATTCGAATTTCAAATAATGTATAAAGGTTTAATTAGACCTTTATGCTAAATTTTATAAGTAGGATTTTATAAATTCCTTTTGAACTTTATATTTAAAATCTAAAACAAAATATGAGTAATAAGATTCCATATCCCTCCAAGATAATTTTTCACAAAGTCATTTTGTTTATAAAAGAATTCGATAATTCAAAATGAATTCAAAACTCAAATTAAAATCCAAATAAATATTTTCTTTCAAAACAAAACTATTAAACTTAAAAATAGAGAATAGGTAAGTAATAGAATAACTTCCCATTCATACAAACAATTCACAACCAAACATTTATCCTAAAGAAGTAACCACAATACTTCAAAATAATATATTGGACATAAATAGTCCTTTTGCTATATTTTCTCAAATATGTTTTCAAGTGGAATTATAATTCCCACTTTTGAAATATACAAATGCAACAATACAATATGCAGATGAATGCATGCATGATTTTTCTTTTTAAAGCAAAATACATAATAGTTTTCAAAAGTTTTAAATTTTTCTGATTTTTCAACTTTTTGAAAAACTTGGGATGTTACATACTACCACCCTTAAAAGGAATCTCGTCCCGAGATTCGGGAAGGCTAGCAAAAAGGTTGTGACTAGGATAACTGGTTGGGCTACCACCCTTAAAAGGATTTTTGTTGGTAGTGAAAACTTCAAAGTGGATACTTGATTGAGAGCGTACCGCTCACCATACTGGGCTCATTGTAGTTTCTTTCCATATGAATATGATTCACATAGCCCTTGTCAAAAGGATTTGGCTTTGCAGCTGCTTCATCCCTTTTCTTTTCTGGGCACTCATTGGCATAATGGCCCTTGTTATTGCACTTGTAACAAATTACTTGGCTGATGTCTTTATTGTGGGGTTGTTCTGGGGTTTCTTGTCTGGGCACTCAATAGAGTAATGTCCTTGCTTCCTGCAGGTGAAACAGGTGATATGACTGATGTTTTTCTTGTGGTCTCCATTGCTTCCCTTGAATTCACTCTTGTGATCATGATGTTTGAGGTGACTCCCTCTATTATGGTGATTCCCCTGTTTGTGACTATGGTTCACTTCAGGAGTAGGGTGTCTCTTGAATGAAGGCTCAGAATGATGTTTGTTGATACTCAGCTTTCCCTTCCTATTTCCAGTCTTCTTGATATTATCCTCCAGTATGATTGCTTGGTCCAATAAGGCCTGATACTCCAAAGCATATGTGGCTGTGAAAGGGACTTTCATCTCGTCACACAGTCTCTTGAGAAAAATTTTCCTTCCTCTTCTCCTCGGTATCTATGTCTTCAGGGGCATAACGAGACAATGCATAGAAGTCATCTCTATACTCCTTGAGCGTCCTGTCCCCTTGCCTCAGGTTTAGGAACTCTTCTTGCTTCAGGTTCAAAATGTCAAAGGAAATGTGAGCATTACAAAATCCTTCCTTGAACTCTTTCCAGGTTAAAGTATCAAATGGGTGAGTGCTATGATAAGTTCTCCACCATCGAGCAGCTGGCCCTTCCAAGAGATAAGATGCAAAACTTACTTTCTCTGTGTCGGTGCACTCACAAGTTACCAGATTTTTGTCTACTAATCGTAGCCAGTTAATTGCCACAATTGGCTCATTTGTAGGGCGGAACGTGTTAGGTTTAAGACTTAGAAATTTGACAAGGCTATCCTCCCGGGTTAGGGTTGGCGGTGGTTCACTTTGATTTGCCTTGATCTGAGCCATCATGGTCATCAGCTGGGTTTGTGCTGCCATCATCTGCTGCAACATTGCTTCAATGTTGTTGTTGTTGTTGTTGTTGTTCTCAGGTGCACTATGGGGAGACATCTGTGGGTTTTAGAATAGATGAGTACAAGATAGAAAGATCTAAGAGAAATATTCCTACCCATACAGGCAATTTGACACAAACAACCACACATGATAAAAACTCACAAACTTTTGAGAAAACCAAGCTAGCCATTTTTGGATCGAAGTAAACCTAGGATATGGGGAAACAATACGATAGTACTGCCATACCACACTTTTGATATCAATACATCATCGGGATCTCGTTATTCTAATAAAAAGGTGGTCTAGTCTATCTCCTTCTTGAGTGCATCGAGTTCCTCCTCTATATCCTTGAGTTCATCAAGGTATTTCTGAGTGTTGTGAAGTCTAAATCGAAGTCTTCTTCCAAGGTTCTCGATGGCCTCCCATGCTGCACTTCTTGCTGAATCAAAGAATGATGTTCGAATTATTGGGTTTGTGAACATGCAGCAACCTTCGGTCTTGTGGTCATCGTCTTTGTTCTTGTATAGATGGAGTTGCACCCACCAGTACTCTTGACCTTCACCCATGAAAGGAAAACCTTTGTAGACTGCTGCTCCTTCAAGTCCCATGCTCAACATGAGGTCCTTCAAAGCTTTTGGAAACTCAGTCTCACATTCCAAGGTCATGGTCATTGCTGGACCTTTCTTGAGTGATTCCAGGAGGCGGGACATCTATAAATAAGGGAAGGCATTTAGAACGCGAATAGCTAAGAAGTTACAAGAATGATATCAAAAAGTTTTAGACAAGGAGCAAATAAATTTTGTCCTATGGGCTTTCTTATTTCTAACCGGACTTAGGGTTTCGAACCTACAGGCAACACAGTGCTCTGATACCATCTGTAGCGTACCTGCACTTAGAAATTGGCAAGGTACCTGTGTATAGTGCAAACCCCTGGATCGATTCATTTGCACACACAGTCTAAGATGAAATATCACAACATTGTATCAATTTTTACACGTGGATCCAGTACTTAGGAAAATATCCTTTACAATTTGCATAGCACGAAGCTAGCTTTGAAAGAGTAAAGCAGCGGAAATTTATTCTTCATGGAGTCTCCATCATCTCCATGTGCCACAGGCGAAACATGTTGGTTGCAGACTCGAAACCCAAACGTAGTCCTTACTCATCGTCAAAAAATTCTGCAACAATTAATAATTTGCAACAGAGTGGGTCAGATACCATTAAAAATGGATCTGACAAGTGACACTATGTGGACACTTAATGGAATAACTCTAATAACCTATATGCATATTTGGCTGGTGGAGTTTAAGGCTATTTTGCATAAAAGCCAATTTTGCCTAACACTTTGTAAAACATTTTCTTCAAATGTCTGAGACAATATGGCATGAAATCCATAGTCTCGTCTACCCTTGTTCACCCATCAAAATTTTACTTAAAGAAATTGAGATGTTGGGAGCCTCCGTTGACATCCTTGATCAGCTGCTTGAATTGTCCGTAACCGGGGACACGGCTAAGTACTTAGTTTTTAACTCTGCAGAGGTTGTGCACTTTCACCATTAGACCCAACAAACCCAAACTATCCTCAAGCACTCAATTTGTGCTAAGGAAAAGGAGAGAGTTGAGACGAGACTTTTCAGAAGCATATTCTCCATCCCATACCGGCTTGACCCGTTCCACCTACATCCTCTACATCTGCTTGTCAAGCCGGGAGGAGTCCACGCAACTTAATCCATCTAGCCAGAGCCCATATGACTAATGGCTGCACGGTAAGCAACTTCACTTAGAGAAACATTGGTCCCTTTATTCCTGGGTGGCAACCACAAGTGAATATCCCGTAAAGGTCACCCCTAGGGACAACACCCAACTCTTGCATCTTCTTATCAAAACCAAATCCACCCAGGTGGTAAATTAACTTAGTAGAATTAAGCTTTTCAATAAAACACATTTGCATAGCATCAATATTTCTACTTAGTTATCAATAGGATTCTAGACACAACTAGTAAAAGGAGATACTAGTTTTAGCATAGCAATACTATCCTACACATGCATATAAAGAAATACACTAAGTCATGCATAGAAAATACTTAGGAAATTTATGGGGGTGTGCCACTTGCCTTGGCAACAGGGAGTGCAGGAGTAGCAGTTGCAACAACTTTCGTCTCTCTCCGAAATTTCTAACACATCCAACAATTCAAAATAAATATGCAGCCAAACAATACTTAAGAAAATATGACATGCATGAGATGCAGAATGATACAAGGAAATTATGATATGAATGAGATACAAAACAAACTAAGGAAAAGCCTAAAATAACTTAATCCAATTGGCTAAGGCAAGGTCAAGGCTGAGCAAAATAAACTTAATAAAACAACAACTTGAAAAGTTGTAAGGCTACTTCAAGTCTTCACATGTTTGACCTTCAAAACCTCTTCAACTCCTTTGTAGTTTCATTGATCTTCAATGGTCTTCAATTAGCACTCTAGGAACTTAGTCATAAACACAAAGGACTTGGTCTATGTCCAAAGTGAAAGACAAAATTAGGAAGGAGGAAAAGATAGAAAGAAAGATGTAGTAGTTGGTCTTCCAAAGAATCATCTTCAGGCTTCCTTGTCGCTTGCTCCTTGGTGTGTTGACTTCATTGAAATTTGTAGACTTGATGGTTCTGCAGACTTGATGGTGTTGGCAGCATCCAGGTTGGTCTTGAATATAACTTAGTCACCGTGAAGTCTAAGAGAAGAAGGAAGAAAAGGGCAGAAAGGAAAGAAAGACTTAGAAAAATGTAGGTGGTTGGTCTTCATGAACTTCTTCTTGATTTTCTTCTAAGTACTCTTACTTCTTGGAGATGCTTCTGGAGTCTTGTTTTCTTGGCTAAGTCCTTCATTGGTTTCCACTAATTCTAACTTAGTGGTTTTCGACTAGGAGGGTCAAAAGGGCTAACATGCATCCCCAATTTTTCTAAGGAGGAATGTCATGTAAGAAGTGCAAAATATTTCTAAGGACTTAATATGCATGCAATGCCATGAAAATTACTAGGAATGCATGGCAAGTAATATGGTCCAAAAATGACTAAGGACCAAGGGCATACTACTTGGTGCCGAAATTTAACTAAGGACAAGTCAAAATAATTTCTATGGAAAACATTTAGTACTTTGAAGATGTCAAATTTTCTAAGGAAAATATGTTGACAAAAGAATTTAACAAATATTTTCTAAGTAAGAATAGTTTTGTTTGAGAGACAAAATATTTCTAAATACTTTTATTAACTATAGTTTCCAAAATACTACTAAGTTATTTTATAACTCGAATATAAGAAGCAAAATAATTTTTTAATAATTTTTAATTATTTAAAATAACACCTAAAAATTATTTAATCAATATTTACTCAAAAAACAAATAAAAAATAATTTTACAAAAATAGTAGAGTAATCCTACGGCCAAATATTAACTAAACAAAAATATACCAATTGGAATTATTCCAAAATCAATTTTTAAAAAACAAGTTATGTTCAAAGTACTAATAAAGCCACTTTTGAAAATAAACAAAATTAATTCGGCAAAACATAAAATTAACTATGCCAAAAGTTTCTACGTGTCATAAGCTTTCCAAAATATTTTATTTGTAAAATTTGGCCAAACCAATAAAAAGTAGTGATAGATCTAAGATCTAGGGTTTTTCTGCAAAACTGCCGGTCTTCGTTGACTGTTGACTCTGACCGCTGACGTGGAGGTTGACTCGCTGACGTGGCAGGCTGACTGGGCTTTGACTACGGATTTTGACCCCAAAAAAAGTTGCTCGGATGGAAAAACAATCTTAACGAAAGTTGTAGAGAATTACGTGCTCTTTCTAACTATCACAATTATAACATAAGTGGATTAATAGATTGGTCACAAAACGCAAATTACCTTTCTGATCCGAAACTTCAAACTCGAATATCTCCTAGCTCGCTTGACCAAATGAGGTGAGGCTTGGGGCAAAAGAAAGGTCTTGATCAGGGGAACAACTTTCGTTTTCACGGCCCGAAGATTTGAGATCGTTTCCTTCTCCGAAAATCGTCAAACACAAACTGTATTGTACAGACAATTCCGTAGGTCAAAACGAAAAGTGTTCAACAGCGAAGTTGTAGCCAAGGGTTAGATATAACTTCTCACCGAAGGAATTTCGATTTGAAGAACCGAGCGCGAAGAGATCTAAGAAATACGACTTCAGGTCTGAAGGATTGTGAGTCGAAATTCTCTCTCCACGGTTGATGAAAAGAGTTGAGTCTTCCCGGGATGGAAAGGTATTGAGGAGATCTTCAACAATGCTTCAGGTTCCGTCGCGATTCGAGATGATCTTGGTCGTCAAATCAACGAAATACGATTTCGCTGATTAGGGTTTCGGTGGAACGAAAAGGGGAAGGGAGATGACGGCGGCTACAGGGGTTTATAAAGACCAAGGGTCGGTGGAAAAGATTGGGCTCAAAGTTATGAACGCGTAGGATCAAGCGGATCCGGATTTGGAGTTATATTTCTCAAGATAATCGTGTTTGAGTGGGAAGTGTTTGGAAAAACGAATTTTCAGGTTCAAATGAAGGATGGAACCGTCTCGGGTTCGACTCGGTCGCTGGCTCGGCCATCTGGGCCGGCCGGCTGGCCCGATTTTTTTTTTCTTTTCTTGTTTCTTATTTCTTTCGTAACTTTTGATTTAAAACTCCAGATGACCTCAAACCAATTTCTAAAATTTGTAAAAACAAAACCTGTCTGTTAGAACTTTCAAATACACTTTTCCAAAACATTTCAAATAATGTATAAAGGTTGAATTAGACCTTTATGCTAAATTTTATAAGTAGGATTTTATAAATTCCTTTTGAACTTTATATTTAAAATATAAAACAAAATATGAGTAATAAGATTCCATATCCCTCCAAGATAAATTTTCACAAAGTCATTTTGTTTATAAAAGAATTCGATAATTCAAAATGAATTCAAAACTCAAATTAAAATCCAAATAAATATTTTCTTTCAAAACAAAAGGTACTTATTGATGACTTTATGTGCAAAATTTGAGTTAAAATGAGTATTGTTGGGTTTGGGCGTGCATGAAACTAAGTTTGTGTCACTGCGTAGAGAAAATGGCAAATAAGAGAATCGTGCGTAATGATCTACGGAGAAAACATCTTTTTGACATCATAGCATAAAAATCGAAGTTATCGGTGAGTTATGTGCAGTGTTTCACACATATCATGCCAAAAAGTAAGAAAGCAAATCCAAGAGTGTACCTCTGTTATCTCACAATCCAACACAAGGCATTCATCCGTGGTAGCAGGATGAGAACTTGCACCCATCAGAGTGTCCGTGGTAGCAGGATGAGAACAATTTGCACCCATCAAAGTGCCACTGGTGGCACAGCCGAATGCAATTAGCTCCCTGTCGAGGGAATGTTCCGTCGTAACCGCCGTATCAATAGTGTAGACACAACTGAGGCTAAAGGACGTGACAGTAGCAATACCAAAAGCCTCATCATATAGTCCCAAGAGCCCATGCAGAATTTCATTTTCAGAAGTACGCACTTCAATCTATAATGAGAAAACAATCAGTACAGCATCACAGAATGATTGACCCCATTAGCTTGAAGATAAACAAATCAAAATAAATAGGATAACGGTGAGTAGCAGCACCAACCCTCAAATTATCATCTCTGGTTCTGTTTTCCTCAAATTTGCGGGCCAACCGGGCCGAAGTCACAAAAATTCTATGGGGACTTCGCATATTACGATGCCAGTGGCGTACAGCAGTTCCGGAGCATGCATATACCATCACTTTTCCTGCACAAAGGTCGAGCTTTACATCATTAACTGGTAACAAATGAATAAGATTTTGGAGAGAAATAAATATGCTTATACATAGCAGAATAATCACCATTGAACAAAGCAATTGAGACAATACTGGATTCCAAAAGTGAATCTGAAAGTTTGTCAATGCAGTTCTGGTCACCAAATATTTTCGGTTCGAATGCAGCATCCAGCATCTTTTCGCTCATCTCATCCCTGTACTTTTGTTCCTCAGCTTCAGACTCATTTTTGAAAACTCGTTCCCCTGATTAAAAGGAACATCGATAGCAGCTAATTAGAGCGTGCAAGTGCAACTGTGCAGTAATACGCACAAGAAATTAAAGGAAGAACCAGCAGCAAGAAAGCAAAAAAGTTGATCCGAGACTCACATGCCCACTTATTTTTAAGGGATTCCAGCTTACTGTTGCTGCTCTCCGCACTGCCTGTCACTTCATCCATGGTCTCTGACTCTGCAGACCTGAAACATGGAACATCTCAGAAAATATGTACGTATTTAAACTTGACGGAATCCCAGAGTATTTATACATGGCAATTGAAAGAGTTAGCTTAAAGGAACGCTAGGAACTGAAATCCAAAATTGGCATATTAATTTAATGGTTGCTGTCGATCGAGAGGGGGACGACTATGAAGAACGGTGGGCATGCTTGGATGACTGGAGAGTGTGGAGACAGAGAACTGAAACGTGTACCGGACCAACTCGATTGGAGAACTGCTCCGTAGGTGAGGAATTAAGCAGATGAGGAAGTAGAGACACTCACATGGCGCAGGGGAAGGAGCAGCAGCGGATCGATCTGGAGGAAACGGACGTCGCCGATCTTCGGGAATCGGGATTGCAGCGATGGTGCCCTGGCGGCAAGGGTTGGAAGGCTATACAGGCTGCAGCGTCCAGAACGTTTACGGAGACTCTTTGTCTAATCGGTAGTCCGTGCGGATGCTTCGATCGAACCTCTCCACATCCGTTGATTTCGATATCGATCCATCCAACGCTCTTTCCTATTTGCTTCAAACCATCCTTTTTTGACGCCCACAAATTACGGAAACTGATCGTCAAAGCAACCGGCAGCACAATCCTGCGACCACGATCGACGAAGACCACGAACGGCGGACGCCTGTGACGTCGTGTTTTCACGACGAGACCGTCCGTCGCCCGGTTCCAAATAGCCGTGCACACTTCGCCACGGACACCATCGCCTGTGTCAAAGCCACCCGTGCTCTTGAGGTTGAGAGCAGGTACAGTTAGTTGCTTTTTTTCAGAGAGAGAGAGAGAGAGAGGAACTAAGTAATCGTCCCCCCCCCCCCCCCCCCCCTCCGTAGCTACCGCACGGCCGGCTAGCCGTACGCCGCGCGGCCGTGGCCTGAGGTGAAGAAGAGGCGACGATAGGGGCGCTCTGGCTCGATTCCTTGGGCGTGGGGGATGAGGAGAGTGCGGTGGTGCTCCTCATCCCATGGTGAGCAGCAGATCGATCCCTGTAGCAGGTGTCTATCGATCAGGGCATGCTTGCCGAATACATCGTCCGAAGAACAATGATGGACGATCGATCTCAGTAGTTCGCGTTAATGGTGAGGGTCCTGTCAATTCTTCAGATACCGGACATGCATGCCCAAGCCACAGCCACAGCAATACAACGTTGGTTCTAAACGGTTTGTTTCCTCTGATTGCTTCATTTGTTCAGTTGGAGAGTTGGAATTTTACATCTTAGGTCTTCGTAAAAATAAGAGAAATCCTTTAGGACTACAGGAACTAGATTCAAAACTTTAGATGATCGTTTTGTATGGTCTCATTAAACATTGTGCTATTAGGTGAGCTAAGTTAGGAGTTTGGCTATTCAAAATGTTTCCTGTGTTTCAATGCACAAAATCCTTATAGATGCAAAAGATATCATAATTGGGAGAAGCAGGCAACAGATAACTGCTAAAAAATGATTTCTCAAGAAAAAAAGAAAACTGCATTGCCATGTTGGTTCAGGCATTTTGGATATATATCTTACCATTGTAGTATTCCCTGAAAAACGAAATATTAACTTGGTCATATATTAGATTTTATACGTTCAAGAAAGTTTAGCTTATGTACCATGATTTTTTCTCCTGATAGACTATTGTGTATTCAGAGTCATCCTTAGGCTGAACTGGGCATATGGTAAAATCTTTGTATGTTCACTAATGCATTTTCTAGATGAGCTAAGAAGTGTATCAGGGTGCTTTAATCTCAGCGTTAGCTTTATTTAGTAACATGCAGAATATAGCAAAGTAACCATGCATCAACAATTCATCAGATTATCCTCATGAAAAAGATAGTCACGTAGACAGTCTCTTTGCAAATATAATCCAATCTCAGGCATCTTTAATAGAGCATGTGCATTCGTCAGAAATCATGATAATATATTCAAAAAGTCACATGTCAAATTAGTTCTCTAGATTTATAATTGTGGTTTCAGTAGCGAAGCACGGGCAGTGTGCTAGTGTAATACAGTACTAAATATGCTTGTGTCCGAGATCAGTAGTATTATGATCTGAAACTATTAGGTCACACATTGATTTGATGATAACGTTGTCTTCCTACGGCCTGCTTCATACTATTATATACAATTTGTTGTTTTCCTAAACGGAATCAGAAGCACTAGGTTTTTCCTCCCCCCCCCCCCCCCCCCCCCTCCCCCTCCCCACACACACACACACACACACAACTCGTGCTCCGTCGCCGTCGAGAGATGACTGTTACTTTCTTTCTGGTGTGTAGATGTAGATAGTCCGTGGTGCTAGAAATTTGCCACATGGCACTGGCAAGGTACCTTTCTACTCAGGAACACTTAATTTTCAAGGTAAGTATAAAATGCAGTCTATTTGTGCAACAATTTTACATGTACACTTCATTTTTCTCAGAGATATTAAAGTGACCGTGAGTTCCATTCTGTATCATCTCCAGCTCTTATACCAATTGTCGTCTCTAAGATCAAGCTCGAGAAAACGAGAGAGATTGAGATGAATGCGAGCGAGGTTTTTTTTTTTTTTGGTGCAGCAGGCGTTTTGCTGCTTTTCTGTTCCTTCCTTTTATTGGCAATATGGCCACGCGCCCAACTAGGTCATGCCATCCCATGACCTAGAGCATGATTCACAGCGATACTTCTGACGCGCTCGCGATGCACAAATCGCGCCCTGAGCAACATAATCGCCAACTGAAACAAGACTGGAAAAAACGGCTAACAGACCATGTGCTTAACTGACGAAACTGAACCTAACACTTCTAACTGACGAAGAACATCGATGCAGTGGCTAGCTTATTCTTTATTTGTGTTTTGGAAATGTAAATGTAATAAAATATAACAATATGTGGATGCAACAAAAACGGGTGCTCTTCCCTTGTCCTTTTAATTGTGCCACGCCGCTGCATTATATCGGTCTCAAGCCTGAACTCCGGAGGCAAGCCAATGGAAAACCAAAGTGCGATAAAAAAAAAGGAACGATGGGCTTGACCGGTCTGGCCTTTGCTTGATTATTAATCCCTAAAAGATATGGTAAACAGCAGATGACAAGATATATCAGTTCGTAAGATGATGCTGCGATTATACTGTAACATGATGAAGAAGATGGAGGATAAGAAATTGATACCTGAATTGCCATTTTACGTCCAGACCAACGTGGGACGGTTGGGATGGGGTCCAGACCAACGTGGGACGGTTGGGATGGGCTTCCATCGCTCTCCTCATCGCAGCCTCTATCTCTGGTCCCACGGCGGCCTCCATCTTTGGTCTCTTCTCCTCGTCGTCAGAGTCAGAGTCGGTGTCCTCGTAGTCGTACCACTGGATGCTGAGATAGGACAGGCTAGGCAGGGCTCCCAGGATCTCCATGCCTTCCTCGTTGATTCCGGACAAGGGAAGGCTCAGTTTCTCGAGTTGACGAGCGAGGCCATCCATTTCGAACCGTTTTAATCGAACCCCCCTCGAACTCGATGTCGAGCTCCCGAAGGCCACATGGGGGAGAGGGAAGCACTTCTCTTCCAAGACAAACGGCTTGGTAGAATCAGGATCTACGTCGATATGAATGTATAGAGACTCCAGGCTTGCGCCACCTAGCTGCGAGATGGAGAAGGCCGCAGCCTCCTGTTTTTTTTCCAACCGTCATCCGGATATAGTAGGTTTCAAAATGTATGCCCAGCTTCCTCAGGTTTTTTAGCATGCCGAGCCCCTCGAGAAACTCTATTGACTGATCATACACACTAAGATTTTCCAACACTCGCAGTCCTTGAATGCACGCTATTTCATCCTGCAATGCTTCATGTTCTTCAGCAAACATATTAACATAACACACTAACTGTTTCTTGATGATCTCTGGAATCTTCATTACTTCGCCGTGTGTGCAGTCCTGCATAATGTCAATCTCCAAGTGCTCCAGCCTTGCTAATTGTTCTGGAAGCTTGGTCACGGAATGTGCATGCCTGAACCTCAAGTACTTGAGGTGCAACAGTTTGCTGATGCCTGCAAGGTCATCATCTTTTAACTGCTCACAGTCATCAAAGTCCAGCACACGCAGGAGTCGAAACTCCGACATTGATGGGATCTTCACATTACGCCCAAAAACATGGAGTGACCGTGCACTGGATACAATCAGGCCCGGTGGAATCTCACCGTTCTTCTGCAGGGACAATCGACGGCCTTGTTCGGCGGATCAGGATATACGACACCAGGTACACCTATTATTGTAACAAAGTTCTCTTCCACAGCCTTGGATACAATGAAATCATGTACTGTGTCATGGACTCGACAACTCTTCACCTCATGACCGCCAAATGCCCTGTCGATCTCCGCCGGCTGGATCAAGCTGCTGTTGATGAGCTCATTGAAACACCTCTCTCCTGACTCACGCAGTGTATAACCTGGTCTTGTTGGAATAAATCCCTCACCGATCCATCTTCTGATCAAATTATCCTTGCTTATAATATGATCCTCTGGGAATATACTCAAATACAACAGGCAAGTCCTAAGATATGGAGGAAGATCCAAGTAACTAAGAGATATTATATTCACCATAGTGTCATTGCTAGAATTTCTTAGTGCACGCCCAATTGAATCCTTCACTTGTTCCCATTGATCCTTCACTTGTTAGCCAAGACACCAGATATAGCAATGATCGCCAAAGGTAAGCCAGCACATTTTCCCAAAATAAGGTCAGAAATTTCCTCAAGGTCTGAAGGGCATTTATCTTTCGAGTTGAATAGCCTTGTGAACAATAATTGCCTGGAATGCACCATAGTAAGAGGCTTTATATTATATATACGCCCGCCAAATTCTGAACAGCATGATTCAGCGACGTCATTTATACGAGTAGTAGTGATTATTTTACTGCCAGAACTTGTTGTGGGTAATGCACACTCAATATATTCCCAATCCTCCACCTTCCATATATTGTCAATCACGATTAAGTACCTTCAGAAAAGCAAAAATAAATACACGTTATGCTTATTGAGAACTAACAATAGATACACAGTTGAAATGTAACAAGAAGTGTATATAGACATGTAACACGGTGACAGTTCAAATAGGAAGCAGGAGGCATAAACATATATGCAGAGAGTCTCAATATCTGCAGAAGTATGTAGCACTTCGAGCCAGATATGTACGGCCATATGACCACATCCGGATTTTCCCAGAGTAAAATTGCAGATTGTATTTTATAATACAAAACAGAAATGGACAAAATCTCATATGACCACAATATTCTTTTGAAGGTAGCGATAAACCGCCTCTAGCTCTTGTTGCTTACAAGTCAATTCTTCAATGCAATTATTTCTGATACAGTATTTAGCCACTGCTCTCTTGGACTCTCACTATTATTCGCGGACAGCAACATAATGAGTTTGATAATTGTCCATATAATAGTTATGACTAACTATATGGATTTTAACCGCATGTTCGATTTAACATCACGTAAAAACGAATTGGCTTGCTCCCGCATGATCTAAACATTAATTCTATGTATTGATACAATATCGCGTACAAAATGATACATATAAATGGGGTACTTTTGGAATAGCACAATAATCAATTTATCCACAAAGTAAAGCTGGTTAATGAAATACCATGGCCGTTTATATCTTACTTATTACAACATATTTAGGTGACTATAAGACCATACTATTTGCATACAAAATCAAAGCAATCATCAATTTATTTCTCATATATTTTCAACGCATTTAAAATTGTGCTCTCGCATCTGCAAAAACTGCCACGCTACTAATAGCGAGTAGCAAAATATATGCATGGTAAGATGAAAAGCAAGAATGATTTGAAGCATTACCTTTTTTTTTTGAGGAAATTCAAAATCTCTGTGATAAGTGTCTGCAAGTCTTTCGTGCCAGGAGAGTATTTCTTATTCAGTTGGCCATAAATGTTACTCATGACATCAAAGATGTTTGGATTCCGTGACACCGACAAGAAGGCACAACATTCGAATTGTCCTTTGGCTTTGAGCTCTTGATAAACCTGGTTGGCAATAGTCGTCTTGCCCAATCCTCCGAACCCAACGATAGGCACCAACTTTGTTTGTTGCTGGGTTGACTCGCCATCGGCCAACAATCGGATGATCTTTCTCTTGGGTCCGTCAACGCCGACGAGCTTGGACGCATTCTTGTAGATGGCAAGAGCTCTACTGTGAACTTTCTGAGCATTGCTTGTGTTCAAGGCACCAGCCTTGCCAGAGTTGGAGGCGCCAGCCTCGGTCCTGTACCTTGCATTCCTCTGGCTCACCTCAATGGCTTGTTTCTTGAGATCTTCGATGTTGTTGGCGATCTCATGGCGAGGCTTGACCCTCTTCAGCTTGCTCTTGAAGTAGTCCACCAATCCGTCCGGCTTGGAGGATTTGTCGGCGATGACGCGAGCCATGAACTCATCGAGGTTGTCCTCGACGTCGTAGGACAGCTCCCGCACCTCTTTCATCCAGGCCTTGTCCTGGGGGTTCGGATCCTCTGCCTCCGACATGTTCTTGAGGAAGGCATCTATGGCTCTGAGTTCCAGGGTGAGGGAGTCGATGTCGGTGTGTATCCTCCTCAGGCGCCGGTACTCGTCGCCGAGCAGAGCGCCCAGCTTCCCCAAAAAGGGTCCCAGGGCCCCTGTCGCCGCGCTCACCACAGCATCCTCCATCGGTGGTGCTTCTGCTAGCTCGGTGGTCAGAGTGTTTGAGGTGTTTTTTTCTTTTCTTTTTGCGTGGTGCAGCAGCAGGCTTTAGCGTGGATACTGATTTATCAGTCCTTGTTCGACAAAATGGTAGCTTCTACCTACCAGCTTGCTGTTAATGGCTGTACCCGTGAGAGAGACTCGTCTGTATTACGTACAGCTCCAACAGCTGTACCAGCGGCGACGAGTGTCGCCCATCAGCGGCGGGTGGAGCCAAATTATGATGAGCATCAATCACATTGCCCTTCATTCAATTTAATGTGACGGGACGCTAAAGGAGTCTCCGCTGTCCAAATTATGATGGGCGATCTTTTCTGAAGATGCACGGCTCACATATCTGAAGGGCACATTCTCTGAAGATGCAAGGTTCACATGAACATGTCTGAATCGGCTTGCAAATTGTACCAACAGTCATTTTGCGTAACACCGACGTGCACTACACTCCACTAGAGGGGAAAATGCAACTACCGTAGTAAGTTGCCCCCCCCCCCCCCCCCCCACCCCCCCGGACTATCTGTACCCTCCATTTTTTATTTGAGATTCGTGCGGGTCAACCGGTCAAATCTCTAGGACATTTTGCATTTTAGCTCCTGTAAAAAAGTAAATTCAACCCGCAGTCCACCGACCCTATATATAAGCCATCAAAACCTAATCATATCCCAAAATCCCCACCATTTCCCCTGCGGCGCCTCGTCCCTCCTGCCGCCCACCTCGCCACGGCCTGCCGGATTCGTGACGCCGGCCGCCGAATCCGTGCTCTCCGGCCACCGTCGTCCCTGCTGACCTACCCACATCGTCGCCTCCGTCCGGGGAGCCCTCAGTGCGGCTCTGCGTGCGGCGGCGCAGGTGGCCGCGGTCCCGCGATGCCCACCGCCGGTGGTCACATCCCGGACGACGAAGACGCGTGGACCAGCAGCCCGAGCTGGATCCAGCCTCCACACCATCGCCGCCTCGGCCAAGCCATCTCCACCTTCGACCGCTCCGGCAGATCCCTCACCTCCACCGCCGGATCTGGTCAGGGAGGCTCCGTATTCGGGCTTGGAGGGCCTCGATCCGTCTAGTTTTAGTTTCGATCTAGTTTCCTTGGAAATTTCTATACATATTTATTGTATGGATGCCCAGATTTGGTTATGCGATTCTTCTTTGAGTTTTCTTTTAATTTTCTGGGCATTTCTTTATATAGACTACCAGATTGTTTTTTTCTTTGAGTCTGATGATACAGGTAGGAGCAGATCTTTGCTTGGGATCGGATTTACTATTGAATCAACTGTGAAACTGATCTGATTGTTTGAATAATCATTCAGAAACCAATGGGTAGGAGGAATATGAGTAGCTCTCGCGACGCGTTAGGCGACGCGGGAGAACCGCCCCCGGCCGCTCCGGCCGACGGCGGCCACCGCACCACACCACCGCTGGCGGCTGCTCCGGCCGTCCGCGACCACCGCTCCGCCGCCGTGCCCGTTCCTGGCGGGCCCCACCCGGAAGGATCCCGTGCTTCGGGAGCCGAAGCCACCCTTTCACCCCGCGTTCGCGCCCAGCTCGAGATTGGCCCAGGTAAATCCTTCCAGCGCTATGTGCTCGCTAAGTTCCACTCTCTTGTTGCCTACGACCCCCTGTCCGCCTCCGCCGGCGGCGAACTCTGGGTTACACCTCCGTTCGCCTCGCCGTGCTTCTCCGCCTCCTCCATCGCCCACATTCTGTCGTTTTTCTTCTGTGCTCCGCCCTCCCGCCTCGCTGTTCTTGACGCCGACGGCTTTGCCTTCCGCGTTGTGGTTGCGTTCCCCGCCGTGGCCTCGTTCATCGTCGCCGTCGGCCAGAAACACTGCCTCCGTTTTCGTTTAAGGTTCCACAGCTCATGCGCAGCTGCCGCTGCCGCCGTCAGTTCGCTCCCCCTCGTGCCCCCGCCTGTCAGTGAAGGTTCGAAAAGGCGCTCACGCCGTTCCGTCCCCTCCTGGTCTCGTCTGCCTCATCGCTTTGCCGGGTTTGCCGGGGCAGGATTAATTCCCACTCCCCGCGCCCGCAACAGGGAACATTTACCTCCACCCACCGCTGTCACCTCGCACGTCCCGTCCCCCTTAGAGCAAACCGCGTCTGTCACTGCTCCCCTACCGAGCTACGACGGCGATGACCTCTCCGCCCATGCCGGTACCGCCCTCGAGCCCGGCGCCGCGAATTACACCTCTCCCTCACCTCCGGGTTTGCTGGGTTCAGAGGAGATCAATGCGCCGGCCACTCCCACCCACCGCTCGTACCTGGACATCGCCAAGTGCCCGCCCGCTCCGCCCCTTCGCACCCCGCCTGCTCCCCTTAAAAACCTGAGCTTGGACGGCTGCTTTCGCTGTCTCTCCATTGAACACTTCGTTCGTAACTGCCGGGATCCGATTCGCTGCCGTGGCTGCCGCCGCTCCGGCCACCGGCTCCGCGACTGCGACATGCCCTTCCCGCAGCCCACTTTTGTCCCCACCTCCACCTCGCCACCACCCGCCGCCATTGCCACTCGCCCCCTCGCCCTGCCACCCCGTACCCCTCTGCCCTCGCATCGCCGCTGTCCCCTACTCCAGGCACGCACGCCTCCGCCCCCACCCCGCCCTGCCAGCCCCATGCCCGCTGCCTGTTTGAGGTCGAGGGCTCGTCCTCCGACGCCGCTCTCCTGCCGGAAGATCGTATCATCTCCATGGTAGAGCCGCTGCCCCTTCCGCCGCCCTCCCCAGAGCGCGAGGGCGACGACGAGACGGGCTCTGAAAGCGAGGAGGAGGTCGAGTCCGACGCCGGCTCGGTCCGCGAGCACCATGAGGTTTTCATGCCGCCTGGAAACATGGCGGCGGCGCAGCAGATGGCCGTCGTTTACGTCGAGAATCCGGTGCCTTTCTCCTCCAAGGCCTCCACCATTGTCGAGGCCATCTGCTCCGACCTGCCCGGCCTCCACGTCACCATGGTTCCCTCCTCAATTGGCGACATGTACGCCAGGTTCCTGAGCTACAACGACCGCGAGATCGCCATGATGCACCAGCCTTTCGTCTACGAGGGTGCCACCATCACCCTTGTCCGCGAGGAAGAGGCTGACCGCATCCCTTGCGGCCCGCGCACGATCGTGGTGGTCTCGGCCAAACGCATGCCTATCGAACACCTCAACCCTCTGGGTGTGTTTGCTGCTTTCAGTAGCTTCGGCCAGACGTTGGAGGTTGACCCCAACAGCCTAACTGGTGCGGACTGTGCGCTGGTCAAGGCCGTCGTCCTCCTTAAGATTGGTGCGGTGGTGCCGGCCGACACCACCGTCTCACGCGCCCCTTGGGGATCGCGCCTGGTCATCATCAAACGGCTGAGGTCCTGGGCGGCGGCTGACTCCTACAACGAGGATGGCGAGTACGTGCCGTTTTTCGACGCGCCCCCTCCTCCTCTCTTCCGTCGCCGCCTCGGCCACCGCGACCTTGCGCCGCCACCCAACCCTCCGGCCCACATCGTCGATGACGACAACGATGGCCGGTACGAGGGTGCCGTCCTTGATCACGCAGCCCTGCTGACCCTGCTGGACAGTGTCGCGTCCTCGCCGGTGCTCCCGGCGTCGTCGGACTCCACTGTGTCCTCTCTCACGATCTCTTGGTGCTCTGGTGTCGGCTCTGCCTCTGAGAAGAGCTCTCTCAGTTCCGGGCCCCCCTCTCCGCCACGCGGCGCCACGGCGTTGTCATCACCGAGCTGCTGTCCTCCTCCGACGACGTGCGGCGCATCTCCTTGCCGGCGGCCCCAGCTTTGGCTGAGCGCCGCCACAGCGCTCGTCTCGCCCAGAAGGAGCCGCAGTTCTACGAGCCGGTCGAGAAGCGTGCCATCAAGATCCGTGGCCTGCGCGATGCGCTTGACGGCTGCACGGTTGCCCTGCAGAAGCAAGTCAAGAAGCACGCTGTCCTCTCCGCCTGCACTCGCCCCCTGCGCAAGCGTGCCGTCGCCGCGATCGCGTCGTCGATCTGCGCCACGGCCGCCTCGGTGTCTGCCACCGTCGATGATTAGTTCTCCCAATGTTAGTTGCCGCCTGGGCTGCGGCCAGTTAGCCCCTATCCGCGCCGTCGTTGCGCCCTCCCCTGTTGTTCGTGTTAGTCGTTCCGTTAGGTGTGTGCGTTGTAACCTGTCGCCTGTTCCCCCCTGTAACCTCCCTGGTGCCGTTTGTTTTAATGATTAGTGCATGTCGTGATCTTACGATTGAGTCGTGGAACACCCAGGGCCTCGGTTGCTTAACCAAACGCCCCGTGGTCCGCGATGACATCGCCGCCGCCGCCCCCTGCATTGTCTGCATCCAGGAGACAAAATTGCGATCTGTCGATCGCTTTGTTGCTGCCTCCTTCCTCCCCCCTGCGCTTTGCCTCTTCGAAACTAACGACGCCATCGGTAGCTCCGGCGGGATCCTTACTGCCTGGAACCCCAACTTCATCTCCCTGACCTCCACTCGCCGTGACCGCTTCTCGCTAACCACGTTTTTCTCCTCCACCCTCTCCAACCTCGAGTTCGCCGTCACTAACGTCTATGCCCCCGCCGATCACTCCCTCACGCCCGATTTCCTTGCCGAATTCGAAGCTCTGGGACCCATCCTTCGCTGCCCATGGATCATAGTTGGGGATTTCAACCTCATCCGTGATCCATCGGACAAAAACAACGCCAACTTCGACCACGCCCTCGCCTCCGCTTTTAACGATTCGATCCGCAACCTTGCCCTCTTCGAGCTCCCTCTGCTTGATCGGCTCTACACCTGGTCTAACAAACGCGACAGCCCTGTCCTCGCTCGTCTTGACAGAGTCCTGTTTAATCAAGCCTGGAACACTGCTCTCCCGAACTCGTCCCTCTCCTCCCTCCACCGCCCCACATCCGATCACGTCCCCCTCCTGGTCACAGCGTCCACCACCATCCCTCGATCCTCCTGTTTTCGCTTCGAAAACACGTGGCTCGTTCACCCTCAGTTCCTCCCCTCGACTCTCCCATCCTGGTCCTCTCCTCCTGTTCTTGGCGACGCGGCTGGTGATTTGGTGGCTCGGCTGAAATCCTTCCGCAACGCCGCCAAGGTATGGGCACGACAGCACCGTTTCAATCCAAAAGAGGAAAATAACTGCAAGTTCGTGATTGATCTTTTCGACTTTTTTGAAGAAACCCGTGATTTTTCTGCAGATGAACTTCGGCTCCGTGCCTCCTGTCGGTCCAACCTGTCGCTGATGATCAATGCGAGGGCCGCGCGATGGAAGCAGCGTGGCAAGTTCAGGGCCGTGGTCGAGGGCGACGAGAACACGCGCTTCTTCCATGCGCGCGCCTCTCAACGCCTTCGCCATAACACCATTCGCGCCCTGGACATCGACGGCGCCGTCGTGGTTTCGCATGAAGCCAAAGCTGCTGCCCTCCACAGCTACTACTGCAACTTGCTGGGCCGAGTGGACGACGCTACGTGGGCCTTCGACATCGACGCTCTCTACGCCGGGTGCGCGCGCGTGGACGGCGAGGCCCTTGCTGGGCCTTTCTCCGCCCGTGAGATTGAGGCCGCCGTCAACGCCATGGATCGCACCAGTGCGCCAGGCCCCGATGGGCTTGGGCCGAGCTTCTACAAGGCTGCTTGGCCCACGGTGCAGCCTGCCATGGCCAGGCTTTTAGAATCTTTCCATTCCCGCTCTGCGGACCTGGAGAGGATCAATCGAGCTCATGTCGTCCTCCTGCCCAAGAAAGACGGCCTCCTCGCCCCCAGCTCGTTCCGGCCGATTTCACTCCAGAACTGCTCCATCAAGGCGATATGCAAAGCTCTCACTTCCCGGCTGCAGCAACAAATTCACAAGCTTGTCGACGTGGACCAGACGGGCTTCATCACCGGGCGCAGCATCTCCGAGAGCTTCGTGTACCCCACGGAGCTTGTGCAAACCTGCTTCCGCCGCCGCGCGCCGTGCCTTGTCCTCAAGCTCGACTTCGCCAAAGCGTTCGACTCCGTCAGCTGGGCAAGCCTCCGCACCATCATGGTTGCCCGCGGCTTCCCCGCCATCTGGTGCGAATGGATGGACCAGCTCTTCTCGTCCTCGCGCTCGGCGATCCTGCTCAACGGCATCCCGGGGAAGTGGATTCGGTGTCTTCGCGGACTCCGACAGGGTGACCCACTGTCACCCTACCTATTCCTCCTTGTCGCTGACGTTCTCCAGCGGCTCATCCGCTCCCACCCCGCGCTGCAGCACCCACTGATCGACGGCGCGCCGTGCCCTGTGCTCCAGTACGCCGACGACACCCTCATCCTTGTGAGGGCTGAGGCGGGCGCGGCACTGCACCTTCGCCTCCTTCTCCGGCATTTCGAGGAAGCCACGGGGCTCTCCATCAACTACAGTAAGAGCACGGTGGTGCCCATGCATGCCGAGGATGCCGTGATCGCTGAAGTCCAGAGCGTGCTCCGCTGCCGCATCGAGGGGTTCCCGCAGACTTATCTCGGCCTCCCCCTCTCCGCGGAGAAGCTAAAGCTCGCAGCTTTCGCTCCGCTCATCGCCAAGGTCGACAAGTACCTCTCCGGCTGGCGTGCTCTCCTGCTCTCTGCAGGCGGCCGCCTGGTGCTCCTGAACGCGGTGCTCGACGCTCTTCCCGCGTACGCCATGGGCGCACTTGTGCTCCCACCTGCGGTGGTCGCTGCCATCGACAGATGGCGCCGCGCCTTCCTCTGGGCCGGTATCGACCATGTCTCCGGGGCTCAGTGCCTCGTGGCCTGGGAGTATGTCTGCCGTGCCAGGAAGGAGGGGGGGCTTGGCGTTCGCTCGCTCACCTCCCAGAACACCTGCCTGCAGGTCAAGCTGCTGCATCGACTCCACACTGCCCCCGCGGAATCTTGGCCTCGGTGGGTCTAGACCAGCCTGGGCGACGAACCCGTCGACGCCGCGCCGCGTTCCTCGACGCTCTACGGCACGCACTGGACGGCGCTCGTCGGCACGCTGCCGCTCTACCGCTCCGTCTCCAAGGTGCAGATCGGCGACGGGAGGCGCACTGCCTTCTGGTTCGACAACTGGCTCCCCTCCGGTCCCCTCGACACGTCCATGCCGGAGCTCCTCTCCCACTGCACCGAGCCCTGCGTCACGGTGCGCCGCGTTTTTGAACGCGGGCTCGACGCCTTCCTCGTCCCCCGGCTCTCCTCCACCGCCACGTGCCAGCGCTCGCATCTCCATGCTGAGCTGGCGGACACCGTGCTCGGCACTGCCCCTGACCAGAGGTCACTCCCGCTCTGCGGCAAGGCCGGCGGCAAGCTCAGCACGTCCGCGCTCTACAAGTTGTGCACGCACGGCGGCGTGCTCTCTCCCCATGCTGAGTTCGTCTGGCATAACTCCGCCCCATCCAAGGTGCGGTTTTTTGCTTGGCTTTTGGTCCAGCGTCGCATCCAGTGCCGCGCCAACCTGGTGAAGAAAAAAAATCCTCGACGCCAAAGACGGCGCGTGCCCCATCTGCGGTGAACCCACGGAGAGCACTGAACACATCGTGTTCACCTGCCCTTTTGCTCGCCGCTTCTGGGCTGCCCTTGGTGCCCCTGCTTCCCCTGCCGCCAACATCGACGACATCGCCAGCTGCCCCCTCCCGGCCTCGGCCCCAGCTCGATCGGCTGCCACCCTACGTCTCCTTTGCCTTTGGCACCTATGGAAGCACAGGAATGGCGTCGTCTTCCAGAAACTCACCCCCTCGATTGCTCTCATTCGTAAAAACTGCCGCGACGTTGCAATTCTATGGCGGGCTCGCCTGCCCAAGGAGCAACGCATCGATGTTGACCTATGGCTGATGTACCTGCTCCCGGAACGACCGTGATCTCCTCTCCCCCTGTAATAAGTTCGGTGTTATGTTCTGTGTGTTGTGTTGAGGTCATCCCCTCGCGTTGGATGCCCTCCCCTCCCCTGTTGTAAACTGCTGCGAGGATTTCACCCCTATCTCTGGTAAAAATGGAAAATTCAGGTGGGTGCTTATGCACTCCCCGGTGACGCTTCAAAAAAAAAAATCATTCATTGCCGACCGGATCTGGGCATGGAAACCAATGATTTGGTCTCTTCTATTTTTTCTCGATTTTCTGTGACGATTGGATCTCATTCCATTGAAGATTCATGGATGTGTCTTTGCGTTTTCTGTAGATTTTGATTGCAGAATTTCCTATATGAATCTGTGTATCAGAAAAATCATGTATCAGTATGTGCGAAAAATGCATCTTTTTTTGTGAATTTTCGTGCGTACATGTGAAGCAATACCTGATGTTGAGTGGATTTGATCTATTTCTCATCGTAGCGTACATGTGAGCAGCACCTGATGTTGAGTGATGTGATGTAAGTTTGCGTCTGTGCTTCGGATCTGAATGTTATTCTTTTTTCCTCCTCTTTTCATTTATATTTCTGTACAACTCAGCTGGATTTTCATATTAGTTTCTTTTTTAAGCGGATTTTGTTGATCTTGAATTTCTCTCGTTTGTGCGTCTTGATTCGTTTTTTTTGGTCGAAGCATGTATATATATGTGTTGTCTCTGGATAGAAAAAAGCAAGTTAAAATGAAGTTTGTTGATTGATGTGATCCAATGAAGTTTCTGTCTAGATCCATTGGAGGTTTCGTAGTTGATTTTGTGAATTTTCTGTAAAACATCAAGTTTATGTATGGATTATATTTTAATTTAGGATACGACATGTATAATATTTCTAAAAGTTGTATGAAACTTTGGAATCTGGGATGAAACATGAACGAAATATATGATGGTCTGATCTGAGAAATTATTTTTTTGGATGAAACATGAATGAAATATTTTCTCGTGAGTCAATCTGTGGGATGAAACATGAACGAAATATATGATGGTCTGATCTGATGATTTTTTATCGGATGAAACATGAATGAAATATTATCTTGTGAGTTAATCTGTGGAGAAATGTACATCCAACAAATCTCTGTGATTTTTTGTTGTGAAATGTGAGGGGAGAAAAAGTGATCAATCTTTGGGATTTCTAGAAAAAAAGTGAAGATATATGAACCAAGGTGAAAAAATTAGAAAAAAAGTGATGAAATATGTTTGTATGATGATATGTTCACTTTGAAAAACGAGTTGTGGTTGACCTATTTTTGAATTATGAGGATCTAAAAATTTCGTTGGCTATGTTTCTGTCTAAAAATCTCGTGTAGGTAAGAAATTTTTTTACGGTTTAATGGATTCGAAAAAAAATGTATTTTGTGTTTTTGGAGAAGTAATACAGAATGAATCGTGGTTCACTCCTAATCTGTACGAAAATCTAGACGGAGCAAAACGAAAATAAGCAAGAAATGCCAGGGCCGATGTGCAAAAAAAGGATGGACTGAGGTGGGAGGGTAAGGATTGACCAGCCTTTTCAACACGAATCTCCAACAACATATCAACGGTAAAGATTGTCCGGGGGCAAACCTACTTGTGTAAAATCCGCTCTCGGCCGCTAGTTTATTTGTGCAGTACAGCAGCAACAGATACATGCTAGTAGTGACTTGAGAGAGAGTGCGTACAACAGTAGCATAATGTACTATGTACATGCGCGTGTTCTTGTAGGAAGAGGTAGCTAGAACGTGCGACTCGTTGCGACATGCCAGCAGGTAGCTAGCTAGACATTGCTGCCGTCCTGGTCCAGCGAGACCGGGGGCAGCTCCACGTCGGGCGGCGGAGTCATGTCCGCTATGCCGCCGGGGAGTCCACCGTCCTCCTCCGACGGCGGCGTGCCAGTTATCTTCTCCTTGGGCGACGGCGTCGGAGGTCCCACGGGGTCAAGCTCCCCGAGCCTCGGCGGTGTCTGCCGTGGCGCGTCCTCCGGCAGAGGCTCCGCCCCCGGTGGCGGGTTGGGGATGGCCGACGGCGCTTGCTGCGTCGTGGATGAAGCAACAAGACGGCGCTGTGTCGCGGTTGCGGCCGGAGCAGCGGGGAGTCGTCGGAGGAGGAGAGTGTGGTGGCTGCGGGTGACTCCGCTGGACGCTCTGAGGAAGCCGAAGGAAGCCATTGCACGTTGTTGGAGTAAGGTGCCTTGCTGTTTAGTAGCCGATGGAAGTGACGCGGTCTGTTTCTGCCGCTTTGCGTCGAACGTGCACGTGTGGCTCACACTGACACGACACCTTCTTCCATGACACCTGGCTGCTACCTGAACCTTTTATCCTTGAAAATTTGCCTGAATTCACATGGGCCTGGTCAGGCCCGGTGGTGGTCTAGGCCTGAATGAAATCGGCCCAATTAACGTCCAACAATGTCTTCTTTGTTTTTCTTCGGGGCAGCGTTTTGACACTCCAGGGCTAAAAACTGAAAATATAGCAATTTTGTATAAAAATTGTTGCTCAAACAACCTCTGTAAAAGTGGTGCCCCCATATATTTTTTGTACAAAGCCCTCTATACTTGCACCCCTACTTGGAGTCTTTGCAAACTTTATAGCCACTTTGTATATCGATCAAGAGAGGCCAAACTTTATAGCCACTTTGTATATCGATCAAGAGAGGCCAAACGGAGAGGCCAACCAGGCAGAGGCTGAGGACGTGGTCCACGGTGCGACCCGCTCAGAAAGCGTACCTTCCCTCGCGGTTCTTCCGCGCCGGGTTGAGCGCGCCGGCAGTGTCCTTGACCTAGCGGCAAGGGTTTGATGTTTTGTCACTTGATGATATTACAGATTAACATTAACCATGTTCATCACGGAGGCCGGGTTGATATTACAGATTAACATTAACCATGTTAATCTGTGTTCCTTTTTTCTTCTTGAGTTGGTATTTAGTGTCGGAATTTTTCCTCTTCTGTAAATATGTTTCTAGGTGCACTCAATTTTTCTTGGAGAAGAAAGCGACCTAATTTTCAGAGCTAATAGTCACAACGTGTCTTAGCATGTGTATGTGAAATATCTCGTATGTGTTGAAAACTGGTAGAAAAACAAATGGGGAAGTATGTAGCACCGTGGGACATGTCATGACGGCGCCAAATGTTATGGAGACCTTGTACCCCGGCTCCATTGTCCTTGGCGCCAAGTGCAAAGGCCAATTTTGCAGTTACTTTTAAATGGGGCCCAAACTTGGAGTTTCCCTAAATTTTTTTTGCCAAATACGGAACAAATAACAGCTCGCACTCCGGTAGCTCCGTCCTTGGTATGATGGGTTAATTATGGATGTTTAGATATAAGGTTCATCTGAATTTCTAACCAAATGCTCCAATGCAAAAACTAGCTAATACGTTTAAGCTCACAATTCTCGATAGGATTAAACAATCCCAGTAAGTTCTTGCTAGGATAAATATATCCTTCATATGTCCTTAAATACCTAACAGTTCCGAGTAATCTCTTGCTAGGATAAATATCTCCTTCATACGTCCTTAAATACTCTACAGGGATATACACATACACAAACATCATAAATAAATACTGGTCACAATCCATACAGAAATTGCACATCCGAGAGCACTCCAGCAGCTAGCAGCTTGACGTAGAACTTTTCCAACAAACTGGTCTAGAACATTTGCTTGACCAGGAAGATACCAATATGGCTCGGGCACAGGCCACCTGCCAATCCAATATTATTTTTAATACAAGTTCATTGATGACTAATATATAATATGCTACCAAAAACAATTGGCGTTGAGAAACCGAACAATTACTGGTTTGTCTTTTTCTCTCTATAGTATAATTGCACGTGCAATGCACGTCTGTATACTATTAGTTTTCCGACTGTAGTAATTTATACCTATACTGACTACAACAAACCCGCATGTAAAATTTATGAGGACAAAGATAAGATTCTATGTTGCTAATATCATTGGTTTTTGATAATTGAATTGCAGTTTATCTCCACAAAATTGTGATACCACATTCAAACTTTGATGTATGTATTTTTCAAAAAATCATTGTCAATCTTATGTACATGTCTGCAGGAATAAAGAGTTAAGACAGAACAAACAAAGCATATTTAGTTATTTACATGATCTTGTTCTAAGTAATATGAAAAAGTACCCTGTCAAGTCAGTTTCCATGTAAAACGCGTGTATTAGTATTTGCAAAATTATCCGTTTGCACAAAGTCCACTTATCAACAAGATCATGTAAGTTAACTCATATCATATAAGTTAAATTTGCCAAGCTCATGCCGTTGATGGCAGTCGACTAAATTATCCAAGAAGGCATAGCTTTCATCTTAGGCCATATTTTTTTCTGAGTTTGATCATATAATACATGAACTCTGAATTAACTTGCTGGCCAAGCTACACCCATGTTTGGCTCGGCCAATACCAGAGATCATCTGAAGGACAAAACAAGTAAGCAAATAGACTAACATACCCAAAAAAAACTTAGCCCTACTAATTGATATCAGCCCGTGCAAGCACGATAAAATTTCTTCCAACAATGTAAGATTTCCATGCAAGGTAATGTCTGAATACTTGAAATAAGAAGAAATGGTTCAGTAATTATCCACCACATAACTGGTTTTGTTAAAGATAAGGGTGATATCAATTTAACCGGAACCCTTAATTGGGGATTACCTCATAATCTCGGATGTAAAATTTCTCCGTGAAGATAACAAATCATATTAGATTTACGGAACAAAGCAAAGCAAGAAAAGGGAGGTTGGATTAAAAGCAACAGTTAAACTCTAATGTGTATGTAATGATCCAAGTAAAAGCAACGGTTATCCTAGACATAAGTCGCTTGCAGATTATTACAATATGACCATTGAAAGTTCAAGATCTCAATGGTTGGGTGCATATGTCGCTGATGATACACAAAAGGTACTGGAGGAGATGCTCAATCTAGAATAATTAGTTTCGCACCCCAAGTTAGGTGACAACTGATGTGAATATCACATCCATAAGCATATACATTAGTGAATAAATAGAGTATAAAGGGAAAAAAGGGTCATGTAAGAAACTTTAGGAATTTTCTCCAACATCAGATTATTTAGGCAAGTAATATTTACACTCATTTGACATAGGCTCCGTGTGACAATACCAAACTCAGCAGGAAAATTCCTTTCCAAGAACCTGATTGAAGCAAAGATACAGATATATGTTATGCGGCAATACCAAATTCAGCAAGGAAACATCCTTTATTAAGGTCATCGTTGAAGCAAATAAGACACAGGGGCGGGTCTTATTGATGGCTTTCTTCAAATGCATCATGAGGATCATGTATTCTTTCTAAAAGGATAAAGTTCGCCAATATAGAAAAGGCATATAATAAACTAAAGATTTTAGAGATAAAAAATGCTGCCCACAATAATCTATGCTATCTCAAATCTAATCAAATAACAACAACCTTTGCAAGCAAGGAGAAAATTCAGAAACAACATACAATAGGATGGTAGTACTAAGCAGAGTTTGATTAATTGGCCACCGTTAATAGAATTAAAATTGCAGGAGGGAAGATCACAGCACTACCTAGACATTTCGGTCCATTAACGTAATTGTCAATCAAAAGACATCACTGTAAGAGGAGCCAAATTCACAAGCATAAGAAGGGGGGTAGAAATAACAACCTGAAGTTCATTCTCACCATCAACAGGATGAAAACTACCATGTACGCCTCAACTAACATGGGTTTTAAGTTGATTCCCAGCCGCCTTTCCTGGCTTTCGATTTCAGTTTGCCTTCATATCTCGTAATTTCATAAAGTAACAGCATCAGCATCACATGAAGGCAGTGACACGGGTTTGACTGGTCAAAATCCCCAAAACAATCCCCAACGGAGACGAAGCAAAGCAACTCTAGTCGGCAGATCAGTCGACCACATCGTTGATGCACTTGAGCATGCGTGCATGGGCGGAGCTCAACCACGACGTCCATGAGCGGCGCTCGACCATGGTGGGAGCCGGTGCTCGACCACGGCGTCAACCGCGTCCACGGTGCGGAAGCCGTCGAGCTGGGAATGGGTGGCCGGCGGGACCTTGTCTTACGACGATCAGGAAGATAGCAATCTGGGGATGGGTGGCCAGCGGGTGCAGGGGTTGGGCGGCCGGCGCGTGCAGCGTGGTGATAGCGATCTGCGGATTGGAGGCCAGCAGGGTGGCCGGCTGGGTGCAGGGGTTGGGCGGCCGACGCGTGCAGCACGGAGATAGCGATGCGGCGTGGCGTCGGCGGTCAGGGGGCATCCGCTAGCAGGCTCGTAGGGGAAGGCGGCGCGCTGGTCGTGGGTCGCCGTGGCTGAGAAGCTCCGCCGCGAGCTGGCCTACTTCGAGTCTGACCGCGCCGGTGAGGAGGGCGTCGCCTCTCTCTTTTATTATTAACCAACAGTTTCTTTTTCTAAAACGAAAAGATGTGTTGAGTTGTCAAACATTGGGACTATCTAGATTGTTGGCCAAATATTGAAGAGATCAGATTTAATGTATCAATACAAGTTTGCTCTTTTCTCTATAACTAGTTGGCATGTACGTGCAACGCACGTTTTCATAATTAAAGGGGACGATTTACCAGACGTCAACGAAGACATAATCTAGACAGACTGCATGTATAAAAAAAATTCATCATTCCTTATCAAATCACACAAAACATTTGGTTTCCACCATCTTCTCCAATCACCACTTATTGGATATAAAAAAGAAGAAATCTACATATTATATTTTGGATCATACGGAGCAAAAAAAGTAAAATTATAGAGTTGTGAATAGACAGGAATAAGAAATTACCTGAGGTAACCAAACAGCTCCAGGTCGTTAATTCAGTGCGGCAACAATGTGCTCAGGAATCAAGCTATGTACTCTGTACTTATTAAAAATCCGTGCACTAACTGAAGCTTTTTGCATTGTATTTTTGTCTGTGCTCTAGATTGCTCTCTATTCAACTAAAATAGGTTATAGTAAGCGGGACACGGAAGAAACAGAGAAAATTAAGTGAACAAGCAAAAGGCTCCTCCTTAAACATCGCTGCAGCAATGTGGAGTGACCGTCCTCATCTTTCATCGCTGCATCCACCCATGGGCCTGGACCAAAACAAGCTCCAAACAAGAGAATTCGCCACGTTTAGGAATCGAGTTGATGGAGCGGGGCTACCGGTGAACGGGTGGGTCAGCACCTTCGTTGGACGAGGACTCCAAAAATGGAACAGGCCGCGTCAGCAATCACGGGGGTAACAGCAATCGCGGCCGTGGCGATAGCGCATATGCGATTCCTGATAACCTTTAAGAACTCTGATGCGGCGGATCGCGCGTCGTCAGCGTCCTGGCGCCAAGGCCTCTTCTCCGGGTGTTGCGCTGCGGCGAGGGCCATGGATGTCCGCGGGAAAGCATGCCGGGGCAGCGCGGGGAAGGATATGGGTCCGCCCGCCGATGCCCGGGATCTCCGGCGCCTGCTATCGCCAAGGCCGCGCTCCGGTGCTTTGTCGTGCCCTCGACCGCTCGCCTCACCGTCCGGCCGCGTGGAATGTTTTGTTTTTAGCAGTGGCAAATCCTGTAATTATCACGAAACGAAAAGATGTGTTGAGTTGTCAAACATTAGAGCAATCTGGTCCGTTGGCCAAATATTGAAGGGCTCTGATTTAATGTATCAACAAAAGTTTGCTCTTTTAATAGTAGTATAAATATAATATGAGTAAATGACCGTGGTAGGTCCCGCTCAGGTAAGCCGATCGGTAAAAAAAACCGGTTTGACCACGATCGGTAAAAAAGCGAACTAATAAACAGGATCGGTCGGACTCCTCTACGCAGCACGGAGTCCGTGCGAGGCGAGACTTGGTAGCTGGCTTGGGCTTCATGCTGGCTCGGCTGGGCGTTGGTGGGCTTATGCGGCTGGGTACCATCTAAAAAAGATCGATATTTACATGTGTAAATACCGATGGCACCCGCACCCATTGGGTGGGTAGAGCTGAACCAAACCCGCACCCGCGTCCTCGTATTTTAACCACACCCACACCCATACCCGCGTCTGGGTATAAATTTTTTTACCATACCCGCACCCGCGTGGGTATTTAATACCCGCAGGTAAACCCACCAAACAAGTCATTCATCCATAATGTATAAGAAAATCATCGACATGTATGCTCATTAATTCTCTGATTCGGCAAATGACACATATATGTATGAAAAGAAGCAATAAAATAGCACAATTTATATGAAAATGAACAACAAAACAACCCATTCATCCACGTGGAGCTCGCCTCCGCCAGTGTCCATGGCGAGCAGACACGTGTGTGGCCGAGCCGGCTACCGCGTCCAGGGGAGTGTGTATGGAGAGAGGGCGGGATGGCGGACTAGCGGAGGCTGGTGGCTGCCTGGTTGGGGGAAGGGCAGGGCGGTGACGAGGAGCCGGGAGGGAGATTGCCATATCAAACTGAAACTAGTGGAGACTGGAGATGAAACGAGGTGGGTGAGGACTGCCTGAGAATTATGAATCAGGCGAAAATTAAGTGGCCGCACGTATGGAACAAGCGAGAATTACTTAGCTGGTTAATATTTTGAGATTTTCCCCCTAAAATAACCCTACGTACCACGGATTTATATGTCAAAAAACAAAAATAGATGACTATGTGGGTACGCGGGTATGGGCACTATTTTACCATACCCGCACCCGCAATACCCACTGGGTACACACTTTTAACCATTTGCTTACCCATGAGTAAATTTTTTTACCAAACCCTTAGCCTAATGGGTAAATACCCGCTGGGTATGCGGGTAATGGGTACCCATTGCCATCGGTATGTGTAAAGAAAAGAATGTGTATTTCTCTAGAAAAAAAGCAAAAAAACGTGTACATGTTGAAAAAAAGAACGCGTACGTGCATGGCTACCAATTGGATTTTTTTTAGAATCGAATCAGAAAGACATCGGTAAATCAAAATCAGACCCAAATATAATAATAATGAGAAATCAAATATTTGTGATTAATTTTAACAACATGCCGATGATCCATGGAAAAAAATATCCAAATACACTACGATCAATAACAAATAGACAAATATCTCCGTCCAAGTCCAACCACATCTGAGACTTTTCTATAGACTCAGATTGAGATGATTGCCATGAAAAAATAGATACAAATAGGCACACTGCGGTTGTGGGGCTTTGGGGTCCGTCGGTGCATGACCTCTCTCTGGCAAGGATTAGCATGAGGCGCATGTCGGTATAAAACATGAACGCGACACTGCCAATTTCATGAAAAAACCCTCATGAATCGGAGCAAGGAGTCAGGTGGAGGTGTGCGAGTCAAGGAAACAAACCATATACAAGTGAGGAAATCCAATGGTGAGGGTGGATAAGTGGCGACATATGGTAGATGGTACAGACAGGAGCAGGCATACGCATGGACACTAGGACATGGGTTAAGATTTATCTAGAAATCATGGAGCCATACGAATCACATAATGAACTTTTACCACGTCTGCATCCAAAAGAGTTGCATCCCACCTTCATATGTCTTTGCGAATCAGATAAATCGAGATAGTGAAATTCTCATTCAACATCGTGTCACCGGATGAGAGAGGGAGATAAAAAAGGCCTCGTGCTAGACTGGGATGTGCCACTCATTATTAGGAAAACGAAGCCTTTTGATAGAAAAAATTGACCGAAGACTAACTTTTTATTTATTTTAATTTTTGTAAGAATTGTTTAACTTTTGTTCACCCGTTGCAACGCACGGGTATTGTGCCAGTAATAGTAGTATAGATAAGTCTTCCATCTCTTAGAAGACGTACAAATGGTCCCACATGACGTCCATGTTGACATCAACCAAACTATCACTGATCCAAGATATTTTGATGTATGTTGGTGCTGAACACCTCAACCAAACATATTTCTGCAATAAGCATGGAGAAAAAAAATATCTTCTTAACAGATCAAGCCCTTTGTCTAAAACTGTTAGAATCTCCTTCATTGGCAGAAAAGGAGTTGTTCCACTTTCATCATAAAAGTTCATGCCAATGAATTTACCATCCATGCCAACAAGAGGGCCTCCAATCCCAACCTAGTACCAAACAGAAGGTTACAAGAAGTTGTACGAACAGTTTAGTAGAAGTATTAATAGGTGGAACATACAACTATCTACATCCCTACCATGTAAAAAATGACCAGAGAAATTCACCACTGTACCTTCTTGATTTGACATGTGGACAAAAGAAGGTCTTTGTAATCAAGCTTATTTGTGAGACCACGCTGAGTAACAGGCTTGTATTTCCCTTCCACTTCACCCATTGAGGCCATCAATAATCCATGAGCTCTTTTAGTCGCACGCCCAATAGCTACTACGGACATCTTATTTCTAGGCTCACTGATGTTCCAGATATCTTGTGGACAAATAGGAGTAGTGAAATCATGTTTTAGTCTGAGAATGGCAATGTTGTAATTTAGATCATACAATTACAGTTTCCCCTCCACATAATAGGTTGGCGGGAGGGACACCTCAATCTGCAACAAACATAGTGATCAAGCTCAACTAATTTAACCATCATCTAACTTAAACGACCAAGAAAGCTGAATAGGAGCACTAACTAACCGTCAACTTCTCATCTATCTTGCCTTCAGCATCACCAGTCCTGACCAAACTAGCCGAAGTAAGGACGAATGGGCAGTCTCTGCCTGTTATAAGTAGGCCTGTGCAAGCAAAACACCTCTTGCTATCTGCACATCATAACTTCGAGAATCAGCGTGAGGACAAAATACTATCACTCAAGTGTAATGAGCATACAACTGTAAACATCACCCTTGAATGAAGCAACTGAGACAACACTTTGGGATATTTTCTGAGTGAGTTCTTCTCCGAGTTTACCCCAGATAGGCTTCGGCCCATAATTATAAGAGAAATCGAAAGGATACCCTTCCCAATAATGAAATTGACCAAAATGCTCTTCAAACCTGCAAGCAATTCTCCCATTGACTGGTTAATTAGGAGAAAAATACACAAGTTAGCAATGAACAAGTGCACAAGGGAGAAGTGAGCAATACAAAAGCATCACTTACGATCAAACAAGAGCGGCGGTGGCAGAGGATAGCCCAAAGACTGAAGAATCTTAGATTCTACCATAAATCCTGATGCATGAGGTGTGTCAAAATTACTGGCCAGCAGAAAACGGTTAGAATGATGGCAACCATTGATAACTCGCACCTGAAGGGATGACTGTTTTTACACCTTCGGGCAAGGAATATCCGCGAAAGTGGCAAGTCTTACTGCAATGAAACATGTTGAATACTAGTAAGAAAAGTACTGTTGTGTCCTTTACTTCGGAGGTTGTACGGATAGTTCACCGGAGGCCGTGGCCGGCGGTGTCGGCTAGGCACCTTGGTAGGAAGCAGGAGATTTGGGAATTAGAGAACTAGATTGGATCGGGAGAGCATATAGGGTAGAGAGAGACTTTCGTATATTGCTTGACCATAACGATACAATGGGCCTGCTTTTATAGCGAATGCCTGGGACTTGATTAACTAGTAGTACTAGGACTCTAACTTGACAAGGACACGGATTGTACTTCCTAATTTAACCTCTATTTCCTACGGCTGGACTCCTCAAGCCTTGACTGCTCCTTGCTGAACGTAGTTGATACCTGCACCTAATCCTATCTTGATGTCCGGCCGGCCGGCCGCAACTCTATTCCTAGAACCCCTCAATGTGACTCCTTATCTGGCTAGCTTGACGCCACAACACTACTCCCCCTGCGTCCTCGAGCTGTAATTCATGGCGGTTCTTCCTCCTCGACGTCATCAATAGCTTCAAGGTAGAAAAGGCGTTGACAACGATGACCTCTCGAGAATTTCTGATCACAGTTGAAACACAATCCCTTCTCCCTTCTGTCTGCCATCTCTGCTGCTGTCAATCGACGAAGTATCCGTTCTTCCCCAACTGGAATTGTACCCGTCGAGGATATACCTTGCGGCTGTCCGATGGCCATGGATAAATTCTCCTTAGATGTTGCTGCTATGATAGTTGCGCGCTGCTCATAAGCGCGTGCCATACTCATGGCGACTTGAATGTCCAGCGGCTTTTGCATCTCAACATCCACATGAAGCAAGTCGGTGAGGCCTGACGTAAACAATTGAACCTGCTGCTTTGTCGAAAGGGGTCATTGTGCGCAAGCAGGGACAGAAATTTCTCCACATATTCTGTCACTGTGCCAGACTGGCGCATCCGTGCAATCTCGCCTAGAGGATTGCTTCGGATCGGTGGTCCAAAGCGCAGGTTACAACACTCTTTGAACCTGAGCCATGATGGCATCCCCTCATCCCTCTCCAAGTGCATGTACCACTCCTGAGCCACGCCGACCATGTGATAGGCTGCCAACCAAACTTTGGAAGCCTCATCCGTGCGTTGCCCCCAAAAAAATTGCTCGCAACGATTCAGCCAGGTGAGCAGGTCTTCCTTGCCATCAAACTTAGGAAAATCCAATTTATGGTAGCGGGGGGGCCTGTCATCTCTGTGATGTTGGGGGTGGGAGGGGTGGACCAAATATTTGGAAAGCTTGATTGCTGCTGTTGTGGTATGAACGATGGAAACCTTGTCTGATGCGGCTGTGGTGCATAAGGCCTTGCTGAGGTTGATGTCCCTGCCGCAAACAGTGGCGCCGTCGGCATCTGTTGAGACATCGAAGGAAACTGCAACGAGTATTGCGGCAGATTCGTTGATGACAGCCCAACCTAGGTGGTGAGGGTGTCTGCAAGTTCCGCGGCCGAGAGACCTGCTGTAACCCAGGTGAGGCAAGCGGCTGGAGGCCTGCTGGTTTTGGCACGAGGCCGTCGCCAAGCACCTTCTCCTCCAAGGCCTTGATGCGTATATCAAGGGCTGCAAAGCCCTCCTCCATCTTCTTAAGGATAGCCTCCTTGTCAGGGGGCTACCCCCGGGTAGGGTCATGGTGTGGTATAAGCAAGGTCCCAGGTGTGGGCCAGGTTATAGTAAAGCCGACATACCTGGACCTCAGAAGTAACCAGGGTGTGATGTTGGTGCAAACCGACATAGGAAAACCGAGGTAACCCGGGCCAGAAGGGACCGAGGTACCATGCTGGGGCAAACCGGCATATGTTGACCGAGATATGGGATCCGAGATAAGGGATCCGAGACATAATGACTGACATATGTATGTCGGTACCCTGTGTATTGTCTTATATGCAGGGAAGGTTATTCTGGAAAGGGAATCCGGCATATCCATGCCGGGTTATCAAGATGAGGCGCCCAGTGTCGGACGAAGGTCAGCGCTGCTGTCCCATCCCGTCTGGCACGGGAGTGCGGCGTGCGGTACGACGCATGTCTGAGGTGACCGAGGCTCACCTCTGCTGACCAAGGACGCGCGTGGGAGCAGGAGTGCCAGGCGTGGCAGGTCACTTCCGCCGCTGACCTCGGCTGTACTTGGGAGCAGAGGTATGGGACAGGGCATGGGAAAGCCACGTCCTGTCCACTGTGCAGAGACAATCATGACGCGCAGGCGTGCGTGTCTGCAGTGCCGGTACGGTGATGTGACCGTTGGTAGTGGAGGGGTACTTCCGTAACTCGGTTTAGCCTATATATATGGCCTCACCCCCTCCTGCGTGAGGGACGAAGCTCTTAGAGAGATATCCCCCCATAGCTATATCTTCTACCTTGTGTTCATCCCCATTGTTGGGATCATACAGCTCGAGGAGCAGCTTTGTACGTGTGACACCGAGATATACAGAGAGGGACAGGCAGGAGTAGGGGTTTTACCTCCTCACGAGGGCCCCGAACCTGGGTAGATCGTGTGTGTGCTTGTGCTTGTGAGTTCATCTCTGTGTGCTCCTTAGCGCGCTAGCCCTCTCCCGGATCCTCCAGCGTCCATCGGCCCCAACTTAAGCCATCCCATGGCATCTGCCGTGATACCACCACGACAGTTGGCGCCCACCGTGGGGCCAGCAGCGGCGCTGGCTGGTGTGATCATCCGGACGGGTTCCATCATCGACTCTGGCGAGTGTGTCGTTTGCGAGCTCATCTGCAAGCTCGGCTCGCTGAACTTCATCAGTGACAATGCGGGATGCTTCGGCAGCAGGCCGTTCCCGACGAACGGCTGCCTCATCAGCTTCGGCACCTTCGTGACCTACGTCGCCACCGAGGTTGTCTGCAAGTACCCCAAGCAGGTGCTTGTGGCCGAGGATCCTCCTGTTGTTTGCGCGGCTCGCGGCCGGCGTATCGCTCGCCCCGGGAGCTGCGCGAGGTATGATGACCGGCCCTGCGGGTGGTGCCGGTAGAGGAGAACCGGCACAGGAGAACCCGGCAAAGGAGATGCCGGTAATCCTGCCCCCAAGGCCACCAGATCGGCGAAAGTGCCGCTGGAGAGGAGGGAGAACCTCCCCGGTCAGGCCGGTACATCCTATGTGCCGGTCAGATCTGCTCGAGGAGATCATCGAGAAGTTGGCTGTGCCGGTAGCTGCCGGTACAGATGCTGCCCAAGTGGAGGCAGAGTTGGAGGCGCGTCGTCAGAGCTTGCATCAGGAGGCTCTCGCGATGGCCGAGGTGAGGAGAGATTTCGGGATAACTCTCCGTGAGTATAACCAAGCACATGGTTTAACCCCGGTAGCTGCTCGCCCTAGTCGCATAGAGGATGTGCGTAAGAGGGGTAAAAACCTCAATGCCGAGATTGCTAGAGATGGTAGATCTAGTTCCAGTAAGACTCCTAGTAACTTGTCGGTCGAAAAACCGAAGTATAGTTCCCCTGCTAAGACTCTTAGGCTGCCGAGGCAGCAAGAGCCGAGTTGTCAGGCTTATCCGGAGAAGCTCTCCGTAGGCAGCAAGACCGAGTTAATGAGTTGGTAGCTGTGGCTACCCGGCAGAATGAGGCCTATCGCAAGGCTAACACAGTTGCAGGTGGGTCCGAGATTGTTCACTCGGCTAGGGGAGCCAGTGGATCTAAGGGGCAAGCTTCATCACCGCATGTCGGTGGAGATCGGGACCGGAGTGTAAACTCCGGTAAGAGCAAGCAGATACAGGTGTATGATCCGGCATGTGCCGGAAAACAGTTAGTTGGGCGAGGCAGTGCCGGCCGGGGTAAAAGCAATCCCGGTCCGGGCGGTCCAGGTGCCGGAGTAGTTAACTCGGCTGGCCGAGGCTATCCACCTCGGTATCCGACACGAAATCTCGCCCAGCAGCAGCAAAATGTCGAGCATGTCCAGCAGCCACAAGGTGTTGACCAGGTGGCTAACCGTTATGATGATGGTTACTCGGCTATGGAGAAAGCCGGGTATCCGAGATATGAAGGTGCACTGGGATCCCGGTTGGGACCTCGCCAGTTGTCACCAAATGATGCACGCTACAAGTTGGACAGGATCTATATGTCCGAGATGCTGGAAGAGCAAGGTCCACCTGGCCCTGCATGCTTTGGACCTCGGATCATGAGGGAGCCACCGGTGCGGCACTTTCAGTTGAACCGAGGCGCAAAGACATATGACGGCAGTACTAAGCCGGAGGACTGGCTGACAGATTATGTGTCGGCAGTGCATATCGCGGGAGGAAACCGCCGATGGGCGGTGAGGTATATCCCGCAAATGTTGGAAGGGCCAGCCCGGATCTGGCTGAACAACCTGCGAGAGGGCAGCGTTGATTGCTGGCTGGACTTTGAAGAAGCATTTGTTAGCAACTTCTCCAGCACATACAAGAGACCGAATCGTCCTCAGCAGCTTGCGATGTGCAAGCAGAGGGATAATGAAACTGACCGGGATTACTTACCCGGTGGAGTACTATTCGCAATTCCTGTGAAGGAGTTGTGGAGGCGCAGGCCATATCTTGGTTTGCCCAGGGGTGCCGACACGGCTCCATGCTCTGGCAGAAGTTGCAGAGGGAGATGCCGGCCACCCTGGCCGAGACAATCCGGATTGCGGATAGCTATGCACTGGGTGATCCGATGCAACCCTTGCTGAACTCGGTGGAACCGAGTAGAAGATACCCGGTGAATAACAGACCCGGGCCAGTCAGGCAGAACGATCGCCAGGACTTCGGAAACAAGAGGAGAGAGCCGGATTACCGGTATGGCTCAAACCAGGTTGCAGCGGTAAACCAAGACCAGCCAGATGCCGGCAATAGCCAGCGTCCGAAGTACAACGGCCCAGCATGGGGCCAGAATCAAGAAGGGAAGAAGCCATGGGTGACCAGAAGCAGTCCTTCACTTATGAGGCTATGTTGGATGGACCTTGCAGTTTCCACACCCAAGACATCCGCAGGCCTGCAAACCATACAACTCGGCAGTGCAGCTGGTATCAGCGCACAAGGGGGAAGGAGCTAGAGCCGGAGGAAATCAGGCGGGGGCACCTCAGAGAATTCCGCCGAGGCAAAACTTACCGCTCACCGGAGCAAATGCTATCCCGGTGAATCCGCCAGCTCCGAGGCAAGCAGATCCGAAACCTGTGAATCAGGTGAATGTCGGAGGGAACAACAACAACACTGGTCCCAGCAGGCAGGGAGAGTATCCCCAGGGAGATTACAGAGAAGCTCATCAGAGCTATGTGGTCTTTGTGACCGAGCCAACTGACAAGAAGAGCTTGCATCGGCGTGCACTGGAGGTGAACGCAGTTATGCCGGCAGTGCCGAAGTATTTGCACTGGTCCGAGCAAGAATCATTGGAGCAGAAGGGATCATCCCCGAGTTATGCCAACTCCGGGAGGTTATGCATTGGTGGTGGATCCGACATTCTTTGGACCCACCATCAATGTTCGGTTCACCCGAGTTCTCATTGATAATGGGAGTGCTATCAATATCATGTACCGAGACACCATGGTGAAGATGGGTATCTCGGCAAATATGCTGCAACCGAGTAGCACGACCTTCATGGCATAGTGCCGGGTGTTCATGTGCACCTATGGGCAAAATTTGGGTTGATGTGTTGTTCGGCACCAAGGACAACTGCCGAACTGAGAGCATCCAGTTTGAGGTAGTGGACCTCGAAAGTCCATACCATGCTTTACTCGGCAGGCCTGCGCTGTCCAAGTTCATGATATCAACCCATGTGGGTTACCTCAAGATGAAAATGCCAGGTCCTAATGGCATCATCACTATCTCGGGTGATTACAAGCGTGCACTGGAGTGTGCCTCGGATGGGTCGTCCTGCGCAGAGAAGAAGAAGATCCATGAAGTGGCATTGGCTCAGTCCGCGCAACTCGGCATGCCGGGTATGGCTAACCCGGAGCAGAATGCAACTTTCGAGGTGCCAAAGGAGACCAAGAAGATCAACGTTGACCCGGCGTTCCGGACCACAACGTCATCATTGGTACCGGGTTAACGGAGAAATAGGAAGGCGAGCTCAGTCACTTCCTCCGTGAGAACCGGGATATCTTTGCATGGTCAAATCAGGACCTGCCAGGTGTTCCGAGGGAGTTGGCTGAGCACTCTTTGTTCGTCAGACCGGATATGAAACCGGTGAAGCAACCTATGCGACGTCTCTCGGATGAGAGGAGAAAGGTGATAGGTGATGAACTGGCCAGATTACTTGCATCTGGTTTCATCATGGAGGTGCTGCACCCGGACTGGTTGTCTAACCCGGTCCTGGTGGAAAAGAAAAAAGATGACCCGAATGTGGCCATTGTGTGGCGCATGTGTATTGATTACACAAACTTGAACAAGGCATGTCCTAAGGATCCATTCCCGCTGCCTCGGATTGATCAAGTGATCGATTCCACAGCCGGGTGTGAGCTGTTATCCTTTGTAGATGCGTATTCTGGTTTTCACCAGATACCACTGAACCCTGCTGATCAAATGAAAACTGCTTTTATCACCCCGTATGGGGCTTATTGCTATCGTGTCATGACATTTGGTTTGAGAAATGCTGGTGCTACTTACCAGAGATGTATGCAAAAATGCTTGCATGATCAAATAGGCAAAAATGTGCAGGTGTATGTCGATGACATTGTCATCAAGTCTAAGGAGAAATCCACTCTGATTGATGATCTCGAGAAACATTTGCGAATCTAAGGAAATTCCGGATAAAACTTAACCCGGACAAATGTACATTTGGTGTGCCGGCAGGCAAGTTACTCGGTTTCCTCGTGTCAGCCGAGGTATCGAGGTGAACCCGACAAAAATCCGTGCTATTGAAAGCATGAGGTTACCGACATGTCTCAAGGACGTGCAGAAATTCACGGATGTTTGGCATCCTTAAGTCGGTTTGTTAGCAGGTTGGGAGAAAAGGCATTGCCTTTGTATCAGCTCATGAAGAAAACAACCCACTTCGTGTGGACCCCGCAAGCAGATGCGGCGTTCACCGAGTTAAAAAAGATGTTGGCAACTGCGCCGATACTGGCCTCACCATTACCCAAAGAGCCGATGTTGCTCTACATTGCAGCCACAAACCGGGTTGTGAGTGTCGTATTAGTAGTGGAGCGAGAAGAGATGGCAAAACTGTGCAAAGGCCGGTATATTACCTGAGCGAGGTGATCTCGTTATCCAAGCAGAACTATCCTCACTACCAGAAGATGACATATGGTGTCTATCTGGCTGCTAAGAAGTTGAAACATTACTTCCAAGAGCATTCAATCACTGTGGTATGTGAGGCTCCTATCTCGGAGATCATTGGGTGTAAAGATGCAACTGGCCGAGTAGCCAAGTGGGCCATCGAGGTGTCCCCTTACACTCCTCACTATGAAAGAAGAGATGCCATTAAATCTCAGGCACTGCCGGATTTCTTGGTGGATTGGGCCGAAATGCAATATGAGCCACCATTGCCTGACTCCAATTACTGGAGAATGCACTTTGATGGTTCCAGGACGAAAATTGGTTTAGGTGCCGGGGTAGTCCTTACCTCGCCTAAGCAGGATCAACTGAGATATGTGTTGCAGATTCATTTTGCGGCATCTAACAATGTGGCCGAGTATGAGGCACTTGTTCATGGGCTCAATGTGGCCAAGGAAATTGGTATTCGCCGGATAGAATGTTTCGGAGACTCGGATCTGGTGGTGCAGCAAGTCTCGGGAAATTGGGATGCTTTAGACGCCAACATGGCGTTGTATCGGTTTCATGTCCAGAAGATCTCGGGGTTCTTTGAAGGTTGCGAGCTCACGCATATACCTCGGGCTGAAAATGAAGCCGCCGATGTACTGTCCAAGCTAGGTTCATCCGGGATCCAATCCACCCGGCATAGCCTTGGAGCATTTGAGGAAGCCATCAATCAAACCATCGCCCGAGTCCGAGTCAATCTTTATCCCGGCGAAACCGGAGTCTGGTGCTGTTCCCATGGACGTCGATGTCGGATGCATTTGGGAGAACCCGGGGACTGCTTGGCAGAACTCGGGGACTGGTTACTCAATCTCGGAAGAAGTAATGTCGGTTGATCTCATGGAGGTGGATGATCCGGTCTTTCCTGTGCGTCCTGTGCCGGAGTGGGCACAACCAATAATGGCGTATATGATGGACGGGAGTTTGCCAAGTAATGAAGTTGAGGCTAGGCAAGTGCAAAGAAGATCCAAGGCATACACCATCATCAACCAGGAGTTATACAAGAGAAGTGTGACCGAGGTACTGCAGCGCTGTGTCGAGCCGCAGGAAGGGCAAGAGATGCTCCTGGAGATTCATCAGGGAGAGTGTGGTCATCATGCTTCATCAAGAGCCTTGGTGGCTAAAGTATTCCGGCATGGGTTTTATTGGCCCAGTGCTTTGAATCAGGCAGAAGATATCGTCCGAAAGTGTGAGGGATGTCAGAGTTTGCTAAAAGATCCACCTGCCAGCCTCGGCACTCAAGACAATTCCAATCACTTGGCCCTTTGCAGTTTGGTGTCTGGATATGGTGGGAGAGTTCAGGCCAGCCCGAGGTAACATGACTCATATGCTGGTGATGGTGGACAAGTTCACCAAATGGATCGAGGTAAAGCCAATCAGGAAGTGTGATGGTCACACAGCTGTGTCCTTTTTGAAGGACATCATTTTGAGATATGGTTACCCCCATAGCATTATCTCGGATAATGGCACAAACTTTGCTGTGGGAGAGTTTGCTCGGTTCTGTGCGGAAAAAAGAATTCGGTTGGACATAGCCTCGGTGGCACACCCAGAGGCAAATGGGCAAGTGGAAAGAGCAAATGCGTTGGTATTGCCGGTATCAAAGCCCGGTTGATTGAACCACTGTTGCGAACTCCGGGATGCTGGATAGAGGAGATACCAGCAGTGTTGTGGGGTCTAAGGACCACACCGAATCGTTCAACTGGCTATACGCCATTTTTCTGGTCTATGGAGCAGAAGCGGTCCTGCCGACCGACATGGATATGACTCGCCGAGAGTGGCGCTGTACACTGAAACCGAGGCAAAAGAAGCTCGGGAAAATGATGTTGATTTGCTCGAAGAAGCACGAGAACTGACCTTATCTCGGTCAGCTATATATCAGCAAAATCTCCGACGCTATCATAGCCGGAAGATCAGCCCTCGGGTATTCCGAGAGGGAGATTTGGTGCTGAGGCTAGTGCAACGCAAAGCAGGCCGACACAAGTTGTCACCTCCATGGGAGGGACCATTCATTGTGAGCAAGGCTGCACAATGATTCATACTATCTTATAGATGCGCAGGCACCGAGGAAAAATGTGATGGACAAATCCGGAGAGGAGACCAAAAGACCCTGGAATGTAGCTCTACTCCGCCCTTTTACTCATAAGGGCGCAATGTATGTATCTCGGTTTTCCTTTGAATAAAATGCGGCACTCCGAAAAGAAACTCGGGGACTGCCTTTGTCATATGCTGTGTTTTATCTCGTTTTTTCTGTGTTGTTCATATGTCGGATGATTTTGAGACCTCGTTTCAAAGTTCAAGTAATGTATGCTATTTTGTTGTGATCTTGTGACTCGACTGACGAACGCCGAAATGGCAGTCAAGAGCAGAGGTTATGGTATATGGTAAACATGAAAATGGACTCGGGGACTCGGTCCTAAAAAGATCCGACATATGTCGTTTACTAACCCGGTTTTTTCTTTCCTTTCTTGTGTCGGATGACTCTAAACCTTACCTCAAAATTTACAAGTATTGTGTGCTATAATGTTGATCTTGTGACTCGACTGTCGAACGCCTAAATGGTAGACAAGAGCAGAGATTACTAAGTATAGTAAACAAGAAAGTAAACTCGGGGACTTGGTGCAAAGTGATCCGGCATTGAGCCGTCTTGTTGAAACTAGCATGATAAGAGTAGCACTGCGAAATACTTAAAAGTATATTTACATCTGCACCCGGCATTCCGGGGATTTAATGGTTCAGTTTGTGATAAGTTAGGCAGCTGCCTCGGAGGAGCTCGGAGCAGTTGGAGCGGTGCGAGTTTCAGGGGCAGTCTCGATCGTAGGCTCGACCGAGGTCTCGGTTGCTCCAGCAGTGGCGGTCTCGGTTGCTCTGGCTGTGGCAGTCTCGGTTGCTCCGGCTGTGGAGGTCTCGGTTGCTCCGGCCGTGGCAGTCTCGGTTGCTCCGGCAGAGGCAGTCTCGGTTGCTCCAGCAGTGGCAGTCTCGGTAGCTCCGGCAGTGGCAGTGTCGAGAGCTTCGACCTCGATCTCTTCATCGACGTCATCTTCCTCGTCGTCACCTTCCTCATCATCCTCATCATCTTCATCCTCCGAGTAGGCTGGGCCAGGAAGGATGTTTCGAGTGGAAGCATAACTGGTCATGAAGGAGGCTGCCTCCTTGCGGCTCTCTATCAGTGTCGGATCTGAGGCCCATTTTGAGCCTTGGCGCAGGGACCGCACGGCATCAAGGTTGATGTCCTCATACCAGGATAGCACAAATGTCAAGGCTTGATCAGCTCCGGCACGGGCTGAGGAGGATCTCCACTCTCGGAGCCTTGTCTCGGCAGCCTGTAGGCACTTGGATAGCTCGGAGATGGAAGCTGGGGTTGCAGAGTTTGGCCATAAAACCCGGTAAGCCCGGATACCAGCATCAAGAAGTTCAGTACCAATGGCCTTCAGAGGAGAAATGCGAGCGCCCAGAGCGGTCAGGTGATCTTCAATGTCCCATTCCTCCGAGATTGGGCCAGCTTCTGCTCTTTTTGCTCATGCCCTGCGGACAGTGTTGACTGCAGCGGCCTTGGAGTGGGAGAAGTGATATGAAGACATAAAAGCTATCACCGAGTTGAGTTATATACCGGCATATATTTAATGTCGGTACAAGCATTGGAAACAAAAAGAAAGATAAAGGAAACTTACTGTCCATCTCCTTGTTAAGCCGGGCGAGCTCGCCCAGCCAGGTGTCGCATTTTGCCTTGAGGGCAACCAGTTCTTCCTGTGCCGAGGTAGCACGAACCTCGGTCTCCTCGAGGATTTCCTTGTGCTTCTGCGCAGCTTCCTCCCTCTGCTTCAGGGCCTTCTCAATGTCGGTCTTCTCACCCTGGACCCGAGCAAGTTCTTTCTGGAGCCGAGACACTTCGTCTCGTTCCTTCTGGAGGGCAGTGGCATGCGCGGCATCATTGTTCTTCAGCACCTCTTGCAGCTGCTTGTGGGAGTTCCGGAGTTTCCTGTGCTCCAAGAGTAGTTTCTTGAACACCTCGGTCCGGGTGTTGGTGCAATCCTGAAAAGAGAAAATATGTCGGAGAAGTATGAGATTTCACGCCGAGTAAGCTTGACATGAGTCTCGGGGACTGCATGTCGGAGATTTGTGAAGATTCATGCCGAGTAAACTCGACACGAATCTCGGAGACTGGATATCGAAGTTTTTCAAAGTGGGCTAGATGTTGAATTTTTTGGGAAGATTCACGCCGAGTGGTTCTTACTCGATCGAGCTTCAATCACTCGACCCGAATCTCGGGGACTGGGGATAATATATCTATATTCTATTGAGAAAGAGAAAAGGACTGAGTTGAGGAAGGTTTACCTCGGTGATCTTGCTGGCATTGAGAACGGCAATCTGCAGCGCATGAATGGACTGCGCGACGTGACTTGGGCCAACCGGGTTAGGAGAGGAAACTTCGCTGGTGTCAGCGGCGTTCCAATCCATGTTGTAGTGCTCCACCGAGCCCAAGCTGTTGCCGCTTTGAGTGCGCAGGCGGGGGAACTCCGAGATTCGACGGCTTTGGAGACTCGGGCAACGAGTTGCTGGTGGCGAGAGGAATGGGTTGGAGTCACCACCACTTGTTTCTCCGGATTAACAAGTTGTTTTCCAGTGGCCACTTGACTCTGTGCCGGGTTGGGCAGTGGAGTAGCTTTCTGAGTTACTAACTCGGTGGACTTTGCGGTGGGCTTCGGCGGTGGCGGCTGCTTTTGTTGCTGCCGTTGCTATTGCTGTTGCTGCGGCTGTTGTTGCTGTGGTGGTGGTTGCTGTGGGTCCGGTGTCACCGAAGTGTCGGCCCACGGAATGTCGGAGTCCGCGGTGGGGGCACCGGAGCCAACATCTCGGTTGAGGTCCACGACCTCGGGAGTGCTCTGGCCTCCTCCAGCTACGGCATCAGAAGCCGGCAGCAATATGACGTTTGGGGTAATGTGTACCCCGGAGGCTGTTGACCGAGGTTCCGCTGCAGTCGGAAGGGGTGAGCGCATGGAGGATGTGCTTTGAGTAACCTCAAGGGCAGCGCTGCATTGAAGCAAGAAAAAGTGTTATCTTGGGGAAAGTTTATCCTGGGAAAAGGAAGAAAGGGAAACGAGCGGATGTCGGCAAAAAGTATCTTACCCTTGAGTAACTGGCGGGGTCTTCTTGACCCGCTTCGGCTTATCTCCCGGTTTCTTCAGCATCTTCTGTTTCTTCGCTGCAGGGACGGGGCTCCTGATGTCCCGGAATCTGAGGCACCAGTCCCGGCACGCTTGCGGGATCCGCCTTGTTTGCCCGTAGTAGCAGGGCGTGTACTCGGGGCAGGGCCACCCGGGTTAGCTGATGCCGAGGGTAGTGGGTGAGAAAAGGCGATGGGACGAGCATCAAGTGGCTCTAAAATCTCGCAATCATCGTCGTCCGACCAATCTCGGATTGAGGCTCGGGCTCGAGGCTTACCCGAGGTAGGGGCGCCAGCAGCCGGAATCGGCAGTTGATCCTCATCGTCCGGGTCATCTACCTCGGTGACGGCCAGGGCAGGTATATCTTTGCCCCATGTGGTGGAGGGATCCTCTCCATCTTCAGTCTTTTGCCGAGTAAACCTCTGGAAGCCAGAAGCAATAAAACCGAGTTACTTTATGAGCCAAGTATGGAGACGACATAAGAGTTATCTCGGCAGAAAAAAGTATGTCGGTATAAGTTGCAAGGTTACTTACTTGCTCCGGAAGCCGAGTTCTGTCATGAGGTTCTAGACCCCATTCCCATTCCTCGGTCATCGTCGTGCGGGCAATTGCCTTGACACGTCTTCTGACCTCGGGTTGGGTCAGCTCATGGGTGCTGGTCCGAGTTGGATCATACTTGCCACTCATGTGGCAAATCTTGTGAACCCGGTCTTGAAGGGGGGAGACTCGGCGGCTGACGAAGGTACTCAGGAGATCATCGCTCGTTAAGCCTGCCCCCACAAGCTCCTCGACGATCTTGTGAATCTGGTTGATCTCGAGGTTCATCTCCTTCGGGTTGAGGGACCAGTTAAACTGTTCAGAGGGGGTGGCGATGTTGAATATCGGCAGGTTCAGAAGGTCGGCATTGTCTGGGCTCTTCACGTAGAAGAATGTGCGCTGCCATTTACGGCATGACTCCAGGCCTTGAATCCGAGGAAAGATGGAACCTCTCCGAGGTATAATGGTAGCGGCTCCGCACGGGGTCATCTCCTTGGGGAAGTTCTTGTTTTCCGGATCCGGGACACTCTGCTTCCGGAGTTGGAAATACTTGGCCCAAAGCTCCACGGTGGGCCAGAGTCCAAGGTATCCCTCGGAGAAAGAGACGGACGCAGAAAGCGTGGTGATGGCGTTGGCTGGAAGGTGATGGGGTTGAAGACGGAACCGATCCAAGAAAGATCGGAAGAACTGGCTAACCGGGAGTCCAAAGCCGCGCTCGAAGTGCGCGACGAAGACCACGCGCTCGCCGGATTTCAGCTTTGGCTCGGCCTCTATGCCGGGAACCCGACATATCACTTGTGCCGGAATTCACTTGGTCCGGACCAGCCAGTCTATCTCGGCCTGGGTTACGTCGGAACCTTCCCACCCGGCGCGCTCACCCTCTTCGACGGCATCCTCGGCAGGGTCCGGGGTATGGCTGGATGACATCTCGGAAGAGATCTGCAAAAGAGGCACAGGTTGAACCGAAATAAGTATCTCGGAATATTTGGGCAACAGAGGAAAGTGCATAAGTGGTGGGAAACACAAATCTGCGAATAAGTGTTTGGTGGAAAGGTCTACGGAGAAGGATAAATACAGGATAAATGCAAGATTTATAAGTTGAAACCTAGGAGAATCTACGGAGGAAGTATTGCAAGGATAGTAAGAAGCACAATGGAGAAGATCTAGAGGGGATCTAAGCAACTGAATTCAATAGCATCTATGGAGAGGAGGAGCAAGTTCGTCGGGGAAGATGAACAAATTCATCGGAGAAGAGGAACGTGTTCATCGGAGAGGATGAACACGTTCATCGGCAATGTCGAGGGCAAGAATCTTACCGGAGTTGCGACGGCGATGCGAGGCAAAGAAGCGCGGGGCGTGCCGGAGTTGAGCGCGTTCGGCGGCGGCGCGAGAATCTCCGGTCGTCGGCGGCGTGAGTGCTCCGGCGTTGTGCGGTGGCGAAGATCGCTGCGCGGCGGAGATGAGCGCGGTGGGCAGTGCGAGCGAGGGATGCGAGGAGGAAGAAGAAGGATTGGGAGGCTCCGCTCCCTATTTATGGGCGCGGGGCGTGTGCGGTTAGCGTTTTTACCGCGCACGTTTCCCGTAACTGCCGCGCGGATTAAACGCGCACGATCTGCGCGGTTGCGATAATCGCGGCCGCACGATCGGCCACATCGTGGGCCACAAGGTGCTAACCGCCCGCGGCGCGATCGTGTGCGGTTACTGGCGCGGGAATCGAGGAGGCACACCACGGTCAAACGCACTCAAGTGCCCATGCGACGTGACAGCGCGTGACGTGGGCGGCGTGCGTGCAGAGATATGTCTGTCCGCGCACAGGAACCGAGGTAACGCGCAGCGTTTCTCTGCCACGTGCCGTGGAAAAATCTTTGGAGAGATTGTGGGAATCTTTTTGTGTCGGAGAGACCGGCACAAGAGCAGATCTCGAAGGTTGTGGGAAGTTTGGTCCTTGCAGCTTGAGACGAACCGACATAAGAATGTCAGATATTTGATCAGGTTAAAGCCGTTGCCTTGTGTCGGAGAAACCGGCATAAGGGCGTATGTCGAAAATAGTTGTAGGTTTTATCCTGATGCTTGAGGTGGACCGACACGGATATGTCGGATGATGGGTTTAAGTTGAGTTGGTTGTGAAAGCTTGACTTGCTCCTTCATTGGAGTCCTTGTGTCGAAGAAACCGACACAGGGGCGGGTGTCGGAATCAATTGGAGAAGTTATTAGTGGCTTTACGGTTGAACCGACATAGTTATGTCGGATGTTTAGTGTGGTTGTTTCGGTTGATTAAACCTGATGTGGCCCTTCATCCAAGGCTGCAGGACCGCACCAGCTTCGGGGACTAATGTCGGGGGGCTACCCCCGGGTAGGGTCATGGTGTGGTATAAGCAAGGTCCCAGGTGTGGGCCAGGTTACTGTAAAAGTCGACATACCTGGACCTCAGAAGTAACCAGGGTGTGATGTTGGTGCAAACCGACATAGGAAAACCGAGGTAACCCGGGCCAGAAGGGACCGAGGTACCATGCTGGGGCAAACCAGCATATGTTGACCGAGATATGGGATCCGAGATAAGGGATCCGAGACATAATGACCGACATATGTATGTCGGTACCCTGTGTATTGTCTTATATGCAGGGAAGGTTATTCTGGAAAGGGAATCCGGCATATCCATGCCGGGTTATCAAGATGAGGCGCCCTGTGTCGGACGAAGGTCAGCGCTGCTGTCCCATCCCGTCTAGCACGGGAGCGCGGCGTGCGGTACGGCGCATGTCTGAGGTGACCGAGGCTCACCTCTGCTGACCAAGGACGCGCGTGGGAGCAGGAGTGCTAGGCGTGGCAGGTCACTTCCGCTGCTGACCTCGGCTGTACTTGGGAGCAGAGGTATGGGACAGGGCATGGGCAAGCCACGTCATGTCCACTGTGCAGAGAAAATCATGACACGCAGGCATGCGCGTCTGCAGTGCCGGTACGGTAATGTGACCGTTGCTAGTGGAGGGGTACTTCCGTAACTCGGTTTAGCATATATATATGGCCTCACCCCCTCCTGTGTGAGGGACGAAGCTCTGAGAGAGATATCCCCCCATAGCTATATCTTCTACCTTGTGTTCATCCCCATTGTTGGGATCATACAGCTCGAGGAGCAGCTTTGTACGTGTGACACCGAGATATACAGAGAGGGACAGGCAGGAGTAGGGGTTTTACCTCCTCACGATGGCCCCGAACCTGGGTAGATCGTGTGTGTGCTTGTGCTTGTGAGTTCATCTGTGTGTGCTCCTTAGCGCGCTAGCCCTCTCCCGGATCCTCTAGCGTCCATCGGCCCCAACTTAAGCCATTCCATGGCATCTGCCGTGATACCACCACGACACTCCTGCATTGCAGCGAGGGCTGTAGCCATGTCGCCATCGGTTGCTTTCTTCTTGTCGTCATCGGAAACCATGGTGGTCGGCTCTGATACCAAGATGTTGTGTCCTTTACTTCGGAGGTTGTACGGATAGTTCACCGGAGGCCGTGGCCGGCAGTGTCGGCTAGGCGCCGTGGTAGGAAGCAAGAGATTGTGGAATTAGAGAACTAGATTGGATCGGGAGAGCATATAGGGTAGAGAGAGACTTTCGTATATTGCTTGACCATAACGATACAATGGGCCTGCTTTTATAGCGAATGCCTGGGACTTGATTAACTAGTAGTACTAGGACTCTAACTTGACAAGGACACGGATTGTACTTCCTAATTTAACCTCTATTTCCTACGGCTGGACTCCTCAAGCCTTGACTGCTCCTTGCTGAACGTAGTTGATACCTGCACCTAATCCTATCTTGATGTCCGGCCGGCCGGACGCAACTCTATTCCTAGAACCCCTGAACGTGACTCCTTATCTGGCTAGCTTGACGCCACAACAAGTACACATAGCAAATTTTACACAAAGAAACAGGAAAAATACTCGGATACCAGCTTATAAATATTCAAAAAAGGACATGTCGATAAAAATGTAAGAAAACGAGTTAATTTGTCTATACTTCACCACACTCTTCTTCGGTTAGACAAATACACAGGTTTCAACACAGAGCATTACATTCAACACTAGTATCCGCCACAGATTACTGTGCGAAAACTTCTAAGACTCCAATGCATGTTAGTATCCAAAAAATTGCTCACCTTACAAGGGGCAAGTGACACAGGAAGAGGATTTCGAACATAAATATACAAGCCAGTCACGGAATACACAACATATGACTAAGCCAACTGGTAAAGATATCTTCTCTAATTTTAAAGATTGCACTTTGTGGTCCTTGGTTCACCTCCTCCTGTGACAAGTGGGCCAAACCAAACAAGCCAAAACCTTGCAGCCTGCCATTTGCACACTTGAAGATGTGGATGCTATCAACAAGGTTATAATAAGTGCGCTTTGGCTCACGCTTAAGCTCGCTTAGGCCGAGGAAAATTGCCCAGCGCTTTGCTTAATTGCGTTAAAAGTGGAGCAAAACGCTCAATCAACGCCTAACGCTTGCTATCAAGGAATGAAAATTTTGTATTACTTCTGTTAAAGAAATCAACTCCGTCTATGTCTTTTAGGCATAGCCGGTCCCAAGACCGGGAAAAGGAGGAGGGTTGTGATAGGCTTGACGAGCCAACGTCAAAACCAGCCATTCCTATGGATATGAAACTTCCGTTAAAGAAATCGATACTTTCAATGACACTGCAGCTAGTGCATATATATAGTATCCTATACGTAGTCTCAGGTGGTGGTGGACATGGTATTGGGAGACTAGATTATATCTGTTGTGGTGGATAAAACATAGATAATACAAACGTAATGTGTTTCTGATTGAGCTCAAAGTGAAGTGGGCATGGGTTCATTACTTCTCTTAATCTGAGGTTAAACTACACATTCCATCACATGCTGAGATAGTGGCTAAGGCAGAAAGTTAAGTGCATTAGTGGAGGCAGTATCCCTTCCGGAAATCCATATCGGGTCATGGGTGCAGATGCACCCACTTCTCAAAAAACAATTTTCAAAATAAAAATGTCGGATATACGTCAAGACATTTAATGTTAGCCCAAAAAGTTTCGCGAAGAAAAAACATTTTTTGTGAGCTGTGCAAAAAAGACTAATCGGGGCGCTCCAAAATAACTTTGTACGAGACATTTTTTTTGTCTTTTTTGCATAGGTCACAAAAAATGTCTTTTATCCGCGAAATTTTTTGTGCTAACACAAAATGTCCTCATGTATATCCGTTTTCTTGAAAAAATTTGACATTGAAGTTTTTTTAAATGTTTTACACAACGGGTGTATCTGCACCCGTGACCCAAAACGCCGTGTCCGTATCCGTTCGTCTTTTGTTGCTTCAGTTTATAAATTTGAAAATGTATCTTGTGGGCAACAGATGGGTTGATCTGCAAACTTTAAAACCAAAAAATTGAACTACATATGGAACCTGAGAGGAGTGGTCAATACTTGTCATTGGATCGACATGAATATGAAAAAAAAAGTAAATTGCTGCCTTATTGGAAAAGCAGCACCGTTCCTTGGTCTTTACCAGGTCATGATAGTCTAAGAATAATAGGCTAAAACAGCTTAATTTTCGTGCCACCGTACTATGTTGGGGTTACATTGATGGCATTGAGCATAAACCACAATATTTGGAGCATAACTGTAAGATGAGCATTATCTTTTGCAATAAGTGTTCCCTTTGCTATTTGTTTGGAAAGGCAAACAAGTAATGATTATTCTAGAACATAGTTTCATCCATGTTCTGCACTAGTTGTGCCTTCATGGTGATTACATTGAAATTTGAAATTTGGAACCTACCAGTCTCACTGTTTTGCCCACTAATTTTAGGTTGCTGCCAAGTTCTTCGTGTGAATAAAATCTCATTCTATTATTCCTCGGCTAAGATGTTACTTGACTAGGGTTTTTCCTCTGCAACTGAGTGTGCAGGCAACATTTCTTCCGAATAAGCATTTTTGTTGGAGAAACCTACTTGGCACATTTTACTAATTCCCAACCAAGATCATTTCTGCTGTAGTAAAATTCTTTTAATTACTTGCAGGTTCCCCATTTAGCAAGTTTTCTGCAACATGGGAATTGAAAACTACTTTCACTCAAGTTCAAAGATCTAATACTAACTAGCCAAAAACCATATCAGGATTCATTTGATCTTAAAGATGAACTGTGTGCCTTACTTTAGTTCTTCCATTTGCATGCAATAAAGAGGAATATTAGTATTTGACATTAATCACGTTGCCCTGTGATATTTCTAGCTCAGAAAGATGTAGTGCCAAGGATGAATTGTGCTTTCTAATATAGTAAAAACTAGTTTCACTTCAAGTCTAATATCTAACTGTAATTTGCAAAAAATCATATTGGAATTCAAATGCATGCTAGTCTCAGCACGTCGGAGTAATCTTGCCAAGCTTTTAGACTTTGAAGGATCTGATTTGAGGAGCTTGATTAGCCATATTGAGGTCAGGCATTTCATGAGCCTCTATAGAGAGAAGAGACATAAGCCGAGGCCAAGGCCATTGCTACAACACCTTAGCCACGGGCCCACAGCTAGCAATTACATGCAGATGAAATGTTGTCATTTTCCGCATGTTGCCTGCCCTTATTATCCACATCATAGTGGTGTTAGTATGCCCCTCGTAGCAGAATGGCGCTGGAACTGGAATCACCTTTCGTATACCGGAATGAAGGTGGAGGGGGAGCCTGTTAACAAGGAGGCATGGGAGCGGTAGAGGGAGGATGTGCGCCTTTGTTGTTATTGCCAATTACAGTGGGACGAAGATGGCCAATGCCGTGTGTCATCCACAAGAGTTGTGCAGAAAAGTCGCTGGAGTGACCCCTAGGGGTGGACATGGAAGAGGGGAGGAAAAAATGTAGCCGGAAGTAAGGGAGCCCCAGATTGGGTTGGTCAGCAGAGAAGGATGATGCCAAGTTTGTCAAATGCATGGAACCCGCTCTAATTGTTCATTTAACAAATACTAGTTGACATGTACGTGCAACGCACGTTCTTAAAATTAAATGGGACAATTTAAAAGTATAAAAAAAATTAAACTTGCATTGCACGTGTCTGACTAATACATATACAAAAAATAGTCTTATTTTCATAAGTATTGATGTACACAAATAATTATGAAGACAAAAATATCAATTATTTGCACAATGTTTTCATCTAGAACGGTTGATCGTCAACTGTTCCCAGTATATTTTGTACATTATTGAAAAAACATAATTGTTGTGTTCATAACATCCATGCGTAACAGACGAAACTATTAATATCCCTTTTAGAAGAATTAAATTTCTACAATTTACTGCAACAACATTAAGGTAAAATTCAAAATTTGAATACATTACTATAATATTAATCTTCACTCTCCGTGGCTCACAAAATGTCTGGTAAATAAGTCCGTCGCGTGAGTAGAGCTTGAATTCATCGCCGCCATATTGTAATGTATTTCAGTTAACCAAGAAATCAGATCATCAAGAAGCTGTCAACATAAACTGACTTGCCCATGCATTACAAAATTATAGGAAAGTCTAATAAAACATGTGTTCCAAGCCGTAGGTTCTACAAGGAAAATATTTATTCTTCTCGGTGTCAATTTTCCGAGATATATGTATATATCACGACAGGAAATTATTAAAATCACATCAACAAGAATATGATAAATGAGAATGATTCATAATATTTGGTAGAGGTTTGGGTTGTTCTGATATCTACCATAATAAAATCAGAAGTACAACACGCAGCAAACATCATTAACGAAAGAGTGTGAAGGAAATATTTTTTCTTTAACCAAATAGAAGCCGAGGACGCCGTGAAGCGAGGTGCCGACCCACGGTCCATCGACAGTCAAGCAAACATCCCGAGTGGCTGAGGTTCCAACTCGTGCACATACATCCATCAAGCATTCAACATCAACCGAGCTAAGCAGGCAGCCACACTGCTCAATTCCATCACGTTCGGTACATAAGCTAATATTATGGTACCGTTATACCTCGTCCAGACCAGTGACTTAATCCTATTCTGTGTCTATCTCCACACTATAAGTAAATTGATGTTAAACTGGTTGAATCTATTTTGAAATCTTATATTGTTTTCCTTGCATCATCATCAGATTGCTCGCGATTTAACTTACCATGTAGTGCTTTCAATGATCTCTTGGTAAAAAATTATCTAGAGGAGTAATTCACCCGGGAGCATGGATCTGGGGTGCTTCCCCAATATGGACCCTATTATATATCAGTGAGCAGTTTGGTTAGAGGTAAAATACCGACCGGTAACATTTCACTATATCAGTTATTTCACTCATTATCCACATTTCTAACAAACAAACGACAGCCAGAGTTGACTCATTTGTCAACATGGTTACATTGTGCATCCTCTATATCAATCACAACTCAAACTACCCAACTGTTGCAAGATTTTCAGAAAATCTAGATGTCATGACTCATGAGCATAGAACTTTCTTATATATTTTCATTCGACATCACACAGACAGATTTTTGTATTCGATACCTTGCCATGTCTTCTGCAATTACTACTAAACTGGTAACTACAGAGGTACAAAATTAACCTGCCTTCAGGCGTACGAAGGCAATGCATCATGGCAGCAAATTATCTAGCAGCACCTGTACCTGTCCGGCTGACTAACAATGCAAAGAAAACGAAGTCACCTGCTCTCATCTATGAATGAACAACACTGAAAGAGTAGTTCAGTTCTTGTAGGGAAATCTACAAACAAGTAGACTGCACTACTTATAACCAGAAATTTTACCCATGTTTCTCTGTATAATATTAGAAGCACATGGAATATTCATAGGAAATCAATCACCATCAGATTGTGATGTCTGTGGGAAGGAAAGACACATGGTGCTGCAAATGTGTGTTGCTTGGCTTCAATTTCTGCACTTCAGCTGCACTTGGCGTTGGGCATGTGATTTGCTTGCTGGCTGTAGTTGTATGTACGTGCACTTGAACTGATCTGCATCCTTCGACATGGCATTGGCCGCACCGGCAAGTGCAGCTGCCGGACAGCGGCGGAGGTCGCGGTGTTTGGCGTGCAGCGGCCACGCCTGGGTAGCCTCCGCCGGCTTAAGAGGTGCTCTCCATAGGCTGCTAGATGGGATGGGTGGGCCGCCGCCAGCCACGCGGGATGCAGGGGATGGACGTGCCGCCGGCCGTCGGCCGCTTCAGATGCAGGTGATGGGGCGAGATCGGCCGTCGCGAGGCCGGTCTCCTGGGGCACCTCCCGCCGGCATGGACCGCGGAGTGGACGCGACCAAGACGGCCGCCGCGAGTGGTTGCTCCTTCGGTCCTCTCTCTTTTGTAACTTTTGTTCCGAGGATTTTGGTGATTGCGGGCCTAGCTCTTGGCGCTGCTCACCTGCCGCTCTACTTCCGGAACGGGAGGAGCCGGGCGGGGAAAAGAGGGGAGGTGGTGGTGATGATGAGGTGGGCGGCGGCGCCGGCTTGCTCACCTGCCGCTCGAGATTTGCAGAGATTTGGAAGTGTTGTGAGAGATACGAAGGGGAAAGATTGAACGGGACAAAGGAAATCCTCGCCCTCCTCGCGCTCGCCTCCGCCGCGGGGGCTGCCACCCCGGCCCCGGCGCCGGAGCCGGACTGCACGGGCACACTCGCCAACCTCGCCGACTGCCTCGACTACGTGCCGCCCGGCACCAAGACGGCCCGGCCGTCCAAGACCTGCTGCAGGGAGGTCAAGACCGCCGTATCGAGCGCGGCGATGGACGTCGAACCGTCGGCAAAGTTAAAACACATATAACGTTTCGGGTGGATTGTGTTGAGGTGCTCAACACGGATCGTGCAATCTCAGTCTTTGATCAAATATTGGACGCGTACGATTTAATGTATCCGGCATGTGTTTGCTCTTTTAATAGTAGTAAGTACTAGGAAACATACCCGTGCGTTGCAACGGGGGGCAGGAAATCCACTCACAGAATAAAACACAAAATCTTTTTCCTTCAATCCGGCGCCGACGGTGACGCCGCCTGCGGGTGTCGTAACCCTCTTGGGGGGCCGTTGTTGGTATTTCTCCGCATTAGAGCTCCAGATGAAAACGCTTGACCTGTTGACCACTCAGTCTCAACGGAGGAGGCGATATGCGTTGTTATCCTCTTGGGGACGTCGTCGTGGAGGCTGGGTATTTCTCGACCTCTTGCCGGGGTCTTCGGTGGCAGGCCATGTTTCCTTTGTTCGTTTTTGCTTATCCTTGATCTGCTGCGTAAAGGGGTTTTCTCATCACGTTGTATCGGTTTGGCCATTGGAATTTATTTATAAGTGCGACGTAATTATGTTTCGAGAGGTATCCACCGCAAACCTTTCTACTCAACTTGGTTCGAGGGTATATAGCTCAGTTGACAATACTCTCGTCATGCAATTGGTCATTGTGGTTACAAGTTGGCTCCCGGAAGGCTTGATATCACTGTGGCAAACTCCAACGCTGTCATGAATGTAAGTTAGTGCCCTCCATATCTGCCACGGATATAAATTTTGTTTTAATTTATGCAAGACCAAATCGACTTGATTTGGAAGCCAGGGCCGTTTGAAAGGAGCTGCTTTCCTGTGCAACTAAATATGCTAGTAAAGGACCAGTCACTAAAGTTTATTACATTATCAAGAAAATATTCAGAAATATTACCTGGTACATATACAGCTTCACATAGATAAGTGCCAGACATTGGTTCATCTTCTTGTAATGCTTGAGAACACGATGTACTGTCTCTGGTCGACGGCCAGCTTCCCCGTTGCAGAATCAGAAAGCTAGCTATCAGGTCACATCCATCCACACATACGTTTACACATCATATTTAACATAGGGCAGCTAGAAATTCATTGCTTATGTCGTCTCCTCTGATATCATCTACGCCATTGGCCGTTTATGCCGTCTCCTCTGATCTCATCTGCGCCATTGGCCACCTAGGATTTTACCGGACGATCCTTCGTCCTAATTGCCGCTGCCGCTAATTTTCGCCACTACTCATTGTAGACTTGTCTCCTTATATGTTTTTCAAGATTGCTGGGTGAGATCATGAGATTGTCGTCATGGCATTGCAGTAGGCGTCGATGGCTTTCCGTTTTTCCGATGCCTTCACTTCTGGCTGGATCAATGGCGTCATGCAGATTCGTCATGGACTCATGACTCCTTATATGTTTGTCAAGTCGTCCACGCCTAGAGGTCACCAAATTTTTTATGCTGGGGCATTGAAGGGGATGCTGGCAGAGTAAGATTTTCCCGTCGTGGAAAACTAAAGGCTAGATTCCTTTATGCTGGGCTGCTGAAGAAGGCGCTGCCAGCCATACCGATCGACTGCCTAGATTGACCGATTGGAAGATGGATTATGTCTGCATATCATCTTCTTCCTCGTGCTTGCATGTGTTCTTGATTCCGCTCTGAAAAAATATGGTGATTCGCCAGATATTCCTGCTATGCATCGCTATCGCGTCCTCGATTCGCCGGGCTTATACTTGGTCGGATGTGCTGCTTGCGTGCTTTCGATCAGCTGCGCGTCATGGCGTCGTCGTGTTTGTTCAAGCTCTCGAGCGATGGTTTAAATATTTGTACAATGGAAATCGATCAGGCAACGGTTTCGTATCTTTTTATTTGCACATCGTACCGGACTTTCCTTAATCAATCATAGTCCAGCTTGTGTACGTCTCCGTTAGAGATTGTAAAAGATCAATAAAGCTATGTAGTGACATCCTCTAGCCATGTACTGTCTACACCTTACGTATGTTGCCAAATCAGGTTTTTTTTCTTCCTAATCTGTTTGCACACGTACGAGCTCCATGCTGATTGAATTCCTATTCCTAGGAGCAGAGTCCGTATCCAACTGTCCAAATCGGTTTTTTTCATAATTCTGCTTGCGCACGCACACGAAGGCCGGTTGTGCTTGTATTTACCTACGATCGGTGGGACATTGTATTGCTCAATCTCCACCGTTGAGATCCTTTTTTTTTTTTTGAAACGGTGTGCTTTTTTCCTGAATTCGGGTAGGACAAGGTCACCTTAATCGGGAGAAAGAAATCACAAAAAATAGCGAAACGTTTTTCTGACTTACGGGTGGCATAGGTGGGTAATTATTCACAATTTTATGGGCAAATCCAATACAACGACACACCAAACCGCGGAAGCCTTAGCGCTTTTATTATTAGGTAAAGATAGATGACAACAATTTAATTCATGTTTTTATATGTTTTCTGCCCGGGCGTCTTACTAGTGACTCATAAATATTAGACTTGGGCACAAGATATACCTTGTTCTCAGAAGAAGGCGCTGCAACCATTCACGAAGTTTCTTCGTTGGTAGCAAGGTAATCTTGTCACCACAAGATTCAATGATAAGCCCGGCAAGGTGTCCAGATCCACGAGGATCAAAATATAGAACTGGCCCTCCAAGTCCGCTCTAGTAGATATGTAAGGGATTAGATAGGAAAATTTTCATACATATAATTGCCAAAACATAAGAAACCAAATCCAAGAGTGTACCTCTGTTATCTTACAATTGACCGACACAAGGACTTCATTCTTGAAAACGGGATGAGAACAATTTGCGCCCATCAATGTGCCATTGGAGGCACAACCAAATACAAATAGCTGTGTATTGAGTATGCCTCGGGGAGGATTACACGTATCCATAGTGTAAACACATTCGAGGCAAAAGGACGTCACAATAGCAATACCAATAGTGTCATCATATAGTCCCAAGAACCCAAGCAGAGTTTTTTTATCAGAAGTACGCACTTCAATCTATAGTGAGAAAACCCTCAGTACAACATCAGAGAATGATTGACCCGAATTAGCTTGAAGATAAACAAAGCAAAGTAAATAGGAAAATAGTGAGTAGCAGCACCAACCCTCAAATTATCATCTCTGGTTCTATTTTCATCTAATTTGTGGGCCAAACGCGCCGAAGTCACAAATATTCTATGGTAATCTGGTATGTTATCATGCTTGTGGCGTACAGCAGTTCCGGAGCATGCATATACCATCACGTCTTCTGCACAAAGATCTTGATTTAAATCATTAACTAGTACGAATGAATAAGATTTTCGAGAAGAATAAGTAAGTTTATACATAGAAGAATAATCACCATTGAACAAAGCAACTGAGACAACACCGTATCTCAATAGTGAATCTGAAAGTTTCTCGAGGCAATTCGGGTCACCAAATGTTTCCGGTTCGAATGCAGGATCCTGCATCTCTTCCCTCAGCTCATCCCTGTACCGCTTTTCCTCATCTCGAGACTCCTTTATCATAGCTTCTTCCACTAATTAAAAAGAACATGCATGATAAACGAGCAAATCGTCAATGCTCTGGTAGTTAATTAGATCGTGGAACTGTGCACTAATATGTTAGAAGAAATTAAACTGTTAGAACGAGAATCGGGAGCGAATCGAGAGAGAACAAATGAATCAATCGAACTGCTTTATTGATGGTTAGAGAATCCTTTTATACATGGGTAGGGCGATGTCGGTTCCCAGAGGCGGCGCTCCAGGAAACAACCGCCCGACGGTTGCTCACATCGTGGGATTACAAAGTGGGGATTATCTCCTAATTAATATATTATTAATTATTCCTAACACTCCCCCTAATCACCACTTGACTTCATAAGGATCCAGCATCTTTGATTAAATCTCCTCCAAAAACCCTGTGGGAAAAATGAGAGGAGTAGAGTAGGATATGTTGGTAAAACTCCTTCAAACCCGGTGGGAAAATAAGGAGATAATGATCCAACATATATTGATTATTGTCTCTGTTAACTCAATATGAAGTATATCCATAGAATTTAGAGTACAATATATGTCGTGTATACTTTCCTAAAAACCCCGATGGGGAAAACAGAAAGTATGACATATGATGATAAATTCTCCCCCGAAAACCCCTTGGGAAAAATGTGAGGAGAATTGTATTTGATATGTTGTAAAAACTCCTTTAAAACCTGGTGGGAAAAGTAAGGAGAAAATGATACAACATATAATGATTATTGTCTTTGTTAACTCAATATGAATGAAATCCATAGAGTTTAGAGGACAATAAATATGTCGTGTATACTTTCCTAAAAACCCCGATGGGGAAAACAGAAAGTATGACATATGATCTTATGTTGATATTACCTCATTAAAAACCTTAATGAGAACCTGAAAAGTAAACTCATAAAGGGAAAAAGAGTGTAATATAATGCTTTGAACATGTTATTATTCAGGAAGGTTCTCCCCCGACCCTTGCAAATCACGAAGTCGTCGAATACCAATCCCATAATTAATTTCTGGAATGTTATAGTTGGTAGAGACTTTGTGAATACATCAGCGAGGATATCGCATGATTTGAATTGCAAGATATTTATTCCCCGACTCTACATGAGCTCATGGGGATAAAAACACAATATGCTTAATGATATTGCTCTTTATGTAACATGTTTGCATCCGTGCAACACAAGAAACATTATCTTTGCAGATAATGATAGGTGATTCGAGAGAATCAATACCACATGAATAATATACGTGGTTTATCATTCCGTGAAGCCACGCGTATTAACGCGGCTTTATATTTCAGAATGATTGGTAGGTGTAGTCATCGAAGTCTGTTTCGAAGACATCAATGGAGTGACAGTTCTACCATGTAGGTACACATTGTGGGGATCATTCAAGTAGCCAACATCAGTGTACCTGATGATATTGGAGTTCAGATTTCTCTGAAATTACAAGAACATGTCAAATAATGTGTGGTGCCTTGGAGATATCGAAAGATATTCTTAATTCCCAACCAATTGTTTTGGTGGGTCCAATGGCACAATGATATGGAACTATAAGTCCCAATATCCCTTCTACACCATCCGTGGTTTGAGTGAATCTTTCTCTACGTCTAGAGATCGAACAACCGACATGGAGATAGACATGACTTGTCCATTTTAGGTTTCTCCATATTTATAATATAGGCATCTTGGTGTACCATAATACTTGAGTGAAGTAGCCTGACTTGTAGTATCAAGCACTTTTGGGTTTACCAAATCCTTCATCTCAAATTCCGTCTTTTAGATGATCACGTGCTTCGTCATTGAGGAGTAATCCTTGTGTATGACAAACACGCATGGGTAATCATCATTATAGGAGTAATCCTTGTGTGTAAGGAACTCACTACGTCGGTTGTACCAAAATATACCGACAACAACAAGCCATGTAATGACTCACTGATTTTACACAATGCATGTTGCATTTACATTTCGATTTGGATAGAGATTCCACCGGGAACCATACATGTCCAAATCTAGTGATCCACATGAAATGTAGTCACTACATCTATCAACTGCATAGATAGACGATTTTGCACTGCCAATGATATAATTATCGGAAATTTTTGAGTATTCCAATCCTGTATGGAGAGTAGGTCTCGAATCTCTGCGGAAACCCGACCTTATGCTACAAGCCTTGCTTTCTCACCACCTTGTTGTTCTCATTCTGTTTCTAGAAGAAAACATATTGAATCCTGTATAGGGAATTCAATTGGAGGAGCGAGGCTAATTCTGCTTGGATTGCATCCTTTGTTTATTTCAGTCCAGCGAGTGGTTTACACTCTGCCATGGCCATGGTCTTTGGATCTGAATCACTGTGAAGGATATTTGCAATCATACAAGAGAAATGTTTGTCGACAATTGTAGGCTTTTGTTATGTTATTCTCCATAGTCGATATTGTAGGAGGAAATCTCATGCACCTATGATGACTCTTCGTGATTTCCCAATACGCGTGAGTCCAGGTGTTCCGATGTCCCAGCCAGTGTGTGCAAGCTGAAGCTGGGGTTGTGGAGGTTTCCCTTCCACTGGGTGTATACTACCCATAAGGTGTTTGTCAACGCTAGGTTGACTTGCATTTACTGATTTAGAGGATTTCTCCTCAGTTTCCTTTGTTGCTTGCAAGAAGCTGGATCCTGGTCAGAGGCCGTACTACTCCCCCTCTTTTTATGAAATAGGGAGTTGAGTGGTTTTTCTTGGTACCTCCACTCTTTCGGGCGCATTTCTAGCCGGATTAGGAGTTTGTAACACCTTTGAGATCAGTAAATGAATCTGGCAGGTTATTTGCATGTGATGCAAATTTGTGAATCCGAACATAGAGTCCAGATTCTTGAGTACGTGGATATAAGGAGGAACGTGAAGTCCCAATTGATTTCCTGGCATTCAACGTGGTACTTGAAATCTCCCCCTAATGCCTGGAAATAATCCTCCTTAAGTATAAGCAATCAACGTACTGGGCTATGAAAGCATCCCTTATGAGGGGTTCAAGGTACTAGGTGATCGACGGAGATCTGTACCCCACATAGATCCCTCATATGTGGACCCATGATGTACGCTGCGGTGGTGAGATCGGTACGCGTGACGCGCTTCCGAACTTACGCAGATGGGAAATGCTCGGAGGATTTCCACGTATCAATTGCAGAGGGGAAGTACTGCGATATGCAGTTAGTCAGCAGCGTGTAAAACTGCATGACACCAACGTGAGTTGGCAAATTGCAACTCATTAACATGGGTCGCGCAATGAGAAAAATCCTTTTGATCAGAGATAGAACCAAAAACAATTGTGTATGGACACATAGGATATGTGATGAACTTCGATCCTCGAGCCATGCACTAAATAGTGAGGCATGTGAAGAGAGTTCTACAACAATATTTGTCCATTCGAATTAATTTAATTCGATTTTAGTCCAAACAATGATTGGTTGGGACACAAATATCACCTTGAATGTGTTCAAGGGACTGAAGTAATCCGTTGGCACAATATGTGCACATAAATCTCATGACTAGGCAAGTTTAGCTCATGCAAAACGTGACCGGTGGAATTGCATTATATGCAACATTGCTACGAGTAGGATGTACGTCTAGTACAATCCAGACAATAGAGTGGGTACATTCTCATATACTTGTTCCACATCCATCGTATTGACACTCGTAGAAATCTATATATAGAATTGAAGAAGTTCCAATATGGAAATCTTTATCAGATATATAGAACGTATACAATCTTATTTATATCATAGTGCTGATACAATATATATGTTCTATTACAACAACACAAATGGACATTAATAGAACGATCGCTAAGGAGATAGTGGGACTAGAAGAAGTCTCCAACATGTCGGTTGAGTGTGTTCAACCATCATGTTCTCCGTGCCCATAGGGTTATGTGACAGCTGGAGAGTCACGGTGTTGCTAGGTCCAGGAGGATCATCTAGCGAACAACCAAAACTTCCTTAGTGTTGTCTGGATGAAGGTTGAAGTGAATTTCAAACCTTTTCCCTTGAGCTCCTTTGCATCGTTGGGGTTGCTGATACAGAGTGTCCAGATGCTTTGGGGTCTTGCACTTGTTAGTGGGATGCGTGTAGCAACCACACTTGTCGCAAGCTTAGTTTTGGTCAAACTCGGGCTTTGCGATGCATTTCCCACAGTCTGAGTTTCTAGGCTTCTGTTCCGGTTGCGCTTTTGCTTATCATTGAAGTTCGAAGGCTTGCCATTGAAGGCACCATCAAACTTTCGTCCGTTCGCGACATTCATATGAACTTCAGGTAAAGGTTGGGAACCAACCGGGCGGTGAGAGCCATTCTTAGCGAGCAGCTCATCATGCTTTTCAGCCTGAAGTAAAATATGAATAATGTCGGAATAGACTTGGTAGTCGCGAGCATGGTACTGCTGCTGAGGATCCTGTCAGATGGGAGCAAGTAGACAGAGTTTTCTCTATCTTCTCCACATCAGTAGATTCCTTCCCGCAAAAGCGCAATTTGGAAATGATCTTATGAACCTTGTGATTGTACTCTCCGACAGACTTAAGCTTGGAGTCGGAGTTTAGTCCAATCATGAAGTGCTTAAGGCATGACAAATGCCTTATGCTGTTCACACCTCGTATTGAGGGCCTGAAACAAGGTACTAGGGGATTCTTCCTCCAAGTGCTCAGATTTGAGATCTGGATGAATATGGTGCCTTATGGTGTACAAGGCGTCATATTTTTGCTCATCTGTCAGCGGCGTCACTCCAGCCGGGGGTGGTTCCACCGGGGTCTGGATTGGACGCACTAATCCACGGGACGCAAGGGCGATCTTGATGTCCATGGGTAAACCAGAGAATATTAATTTACATTCGGTAAACTAAATCCATCATGATTATGTTGTAATAAACTATGCAAAATAGATGAATATTCAAGAAGTGGGCTTGAACTCATTAGTGTGAACTTCAAATTGTTAAGCATGACATGTTGTAACAATCTCCAAAATAAATTTTGGACTAGATCTATCAGCATTAGCGGAGTATAGGGTACTCACGCTTCGAATGCCTTATGCCATAACTTAATTAAATGTGTGAGAGAGCACATAGGCAATCATAATGTCAAAAATGACAATATGTAGGCTTAAATAGCAGGTGTAGATAAATCTACACACTACCTCGTGATCCCAAAACATCAATATGAAGAAGTCACTTTGAATTTTGCATCTCAATTCGTGCTCGTATCAAGCCAAAAGGCTCAATTAAGACGGTGAATTGATCGTATTCGCAGGAAATTGAAAAACCTCAATTGCAAATAGACGTATTAATCTCGACATGTGACGAACATGGAAATATATACATCTCATATATGATCTAGAATACATAGTACTCTACGGATTCAGTACTATAAAGCAATTTAATGTTTAGCAAGAAATTATAAATCTCAATTGCAAATAGATGCAATTAATCTCGACACGTGGCAAACGTGGAAATATAATACATCCACTTAAGATCTGGAATACATCGGTATTCAACAGAAAACAGTGCTAAGATATATGTACTGAATTAACAGGATCTAAAAACAGGAATTGAGTCACTGCTAGAAATTAGTGCTAGATGACTAATATGCTTTTTTTTTTAGATTAGATGACTAATATGCTAAAAAGCTGAAAACTGCGGCAAATTGCTACTGCGCTCTATTAAACAAACAGTAAATATATAACAAACATCAAACATGGATAGTTTCTGGCCAGCACACTGTACGCATGCACATGGGCAGAAAGGAGCCATCGTCTAGTACTACATCGCTCCGGTCAACGAGCGGATAAGGAGAGCAGAGCGACAGGGAAAGAGAAAAAAATCCCCAATTTGCTCCAGCCCCAATCCATCGATATGACGGAGGTGCAGACCAGCACAACGCAACCTCCGCGTGCGGCCGCATCAGCGCTCACCGGCGGCGAGAGGTGCTCCCGCCGCGCCCATCCTCGGAGGAGGAACCGCCGGGGAGATGGGTGCCGGGCGTGACGCCATTAGGGAGCCCGGCGCTCGGGCTCCACGTGCCTGAGCGGCGGCCACGGCCACACGACGGCGAACTCGTTAGCGGGACGTCAAGAGCCTTGCGACGGCGGCGAGCACCCGTACGGGCCGAAGCGAGGGCTTGGCGGGCGAGCCGGGCATGGGTGCCCCGCGCGGCACTGCCTCGTTCTCGACGGCGGGCGCCGGTGATGGGGGGCGTGGTGGTGTGACGGAGACGGCAGCCGCGGCGCTCGTTGGCGCCGAGACGAAGGCGAGGGCGTCACCCAGCCGCTGGCCGTGAATACCAAGCGCGCCGCAGGGAGCAGCACCACGTTGGGAGGCCGCGGTCTCGGGTGCCGGCGCACCGCAAGGATGCAAGCCGTCGACGCCGCGAGCATGGCCAACGCCGGCAGTCTGCATCGTGGGATGCCATGTTTTGGCTCACCTTGGTGTGCAGAGGAGTCGCCGGTGGTCCGCCGTCGTCGGTCGACGGTGTGGTATGCCCGCTGCTCGTTTTCCTCTTCTCGAAATCGCTCAGATGTAGAGCGTGCGTGCTGATAACGTGTTAGAACGAGAATCAGGAGCGAATCGAGAGAGAACAAATGAATCAATCGAACTGCTTTATTGATGGTTAGAGAATCCTTTTATACATGGGTAGGGCGATGTCGGTTCCCAGAGGCGGCCCTCCAGGAAACAACCGCCCGACGGTTGCTCACATCGTGGGATTACAAAGTGGGGATTATCTCCTAATTAATATATTATTAATTATTCCTAACATAAACAAAGAACCAGCAGCAAGAAAGCTCAAGACTCGATTCAGCACTCACATCGCCACTTCTTTAAAACGGATTCCTTCACACGAAAGGTCGTCCCACTGCTGCTGCTACTCTCCTCCCTGCCGGCCAACTTTATCCATGGTCTCTGCAGTTCTGAAACATAAAACATATCTTAGACAGTATGTACCTATTTAAATAAACAAACTTGACAAAATCCCAGTGTTTTATAGTACATGGCAAAATCAGAGAGATAGCTTAAAGGCAACGTAGAAACTAAAATCCAAAATCGATGTATTAACTATGATATGATCAGAGAAGGTGGACGAGAGTTAGAATCTTGGAGCTCGAGTGATCAACTCGAACAGAGAACTCACATTGCGCAACCTAGGTGGATAGCAGGCGGAGCGAGCAAGGGATTGTGGCGTGGTTTGGCGGATCTGGAGCAAACGGACGCCGACCGCCGCTCTTCGGGAAAATCGGGATTGCGCCGGTCCCCTGGCGGCTAGGGTTGGATGTTTTGTTCGTTGATGCTTTTGGTCGAACCCCTAGTCCCCTACACATCCAACGATTCCTAATTGCTTCCTCTAACCCTTCCTCTTTTTTTGATGCCAACAGATTACGGGAACTGCGAGTCAAAGCAACCGACCGCACAATCTTTCAACAGGCAAAACGAACGAGATGGCGGTACTAACGTCTAAAGGCGGCGGCGACGGCAGCGGCGGCGGTAGACCGAGAAAGGACGTGGAGGAGGAGTCGATTCGTTTCTCTATGCAGATATGCATTGCTGCATCAGTGCATCTGCTAGCGGTTGCCTGACTTGCACCGATTCCGTGCTGGTTCCGGTGGATAGCCGCACTTCGCCACGGAATCGGACTCGGACGCTCGATGGTGGCGCTGTATATTTATATATATGCCAGAGCGGCTTCCTCCCAACCAGATCGATCTCGAGATTCATCAGAGCAAAAGTCGCACGCAAACCGGCCGCGCAGGAATCAACGAACAGGTTCCCCGCCATCGATCTTCGTCAGAGTTCAAAGGTACGCTAGCTAACTAGGAGTTGCATGATCTACTGGTTCTACTAAATCGCTACCATTTGGAATATAGCTGATGTTTGGAGTAGTTATTCTGCTGGACAGATGAAAATCTACATAAAGAGGCTGATCAGCCCGCCCACCCGTGCTCTTGAGGTCGAGAGCTCGGACACCATCGGCAGTGTCAAGGCCAAGATACTGGATGTTCCACTGCACATGCAGCTCCTCATCTTCGGCAAGAAATTGCTGAAGGACGAGCGCACTCTCGCGGACTACAACATTCAGGACGGGTCCTCCATTTACCTCGCAGTCAACCTGCGAGGCTAATTAGTTAGTTTGATAGCTACGTTGATGAGTTCATTCAGTATTTCATGTTTGGTTGCTTCCCGTCGTGGAGCAGGACACAACGAGTCGTTTTTGGTTTAGAGAGACAGGAACAGGAACAAGTAGTCGTCTATGTAAGAATACTCTCAGTAACATGGTTGTGTCCCAGATTAGTAGTATTATGATCTGAAACTAAAAGGCCACGCATTGTACTACCATGCACATTATATATTCACTTTGATTGCCGAAATAATATGCTCCAGTTATATTAAACAAAATTCATAAAATATTTTAAAAATTCTAAAAAAAAATGAAGACGAACACATACAAATGTCCAACATATGTGCCAAGTTTATAATGGTGAAATGATATTCGGTATGCTCTGTGCAAAAAAGACAAATCAGTGGCCGACATGGAACTTCAAAAACATATATTTCAGAGCACTGATTTTGTTATTTTTGCAGAGAGCACCACACATGTTATTTCATCAAGAAACTTGACACATATTTAAAAAACATGTATATGTTCATCACCAAATAATTTCAGAATTTTTATAATCTCTTTACTATTTTTTAAATTTTGTTTAATGTAACAGGAGCATATGATCTCGGGCAAAACGCCTCTCCCTAATGTATGATGTTAGTGTAGCAATTTATGTCTTGCAAATTTTTCTATATCTACTCATTGTTCTTAATTAAACTTCTGTGTGGAAGTATCATAGAAATAACATGAAACTGCACTTTAGGAAATATATTCTAGAAGGTCGGTACGGCTATACTTGAACACAATGTATATGAAGATGCTGTAAGTATGGAGTGAAATGGCAGGTTGTGCATATGATTGGCTATATGGATTGATAAAACATGCTAAGTTTGATTTTGTATTCAAACCCGGTACATGACACATAGGCGTGTATGGGACCTAATTTTTTAACAGTAACAGGTTCGGTAACTAGCTGTATGGAGTAAGTTTAGTAAGAGTCTTCGTTTTGTTGTTTCTGTCGGGTTTTGGCGCGAACAATATAAGCCCTTAACTATTTTCAGAATTTTTCTGTTGTAATATTCTTACTTTTATCCAAACTAGTGATCGTGACTAATGCAAAAATAAATTGATAAAGAAACATCATCGTATTTATTCTACCATGATGACGCTTTTAACTCGTGAAAATCGACATGTTGATCTGTTTGGTAGTTGCGACACTGGGTGGTTTTAATTTACCAATTTTGTTAAATAAAAAGTTTCAACGCAACAATAATAATTACTAATCAAAATGACCCAAATTTGGTATCTATTAATTTGGACAGCTCCATGGACATTAGCGTGATAATGATTATTCAGAGTTAGATAACTACATAAGTAATTTGATGGTAGCATCACTCGTTATATTATGTGTAGCATATTACGAAATCAGATTTCAGAACAACCTATGCAATTCAGCAACAAAAATAAAATGTGAGCATTAAGACTCGAAATTCCATACACATCATATGAACAAACAAAAGTAGAGAGCCATGTACAAAGATTTGTTCTATAAAAATTACATCTAATCACGTCAACTTTTTGTTGCATCTAATCTCATACGTGGCACATGCCTCATACTTCAGCCATGGCCTACTACGCTTTCTCAACCATCTAAATAAAATAGTACTTGTTGCAACTTTGATTGGCCGGGCAAGAAAATAATCCGATTAACTTTGATTGGCCATGGCAGTCACCCTCGGCGGCGCCGCCGCGCTCTTCTCCAGCCTGGACGTGCTCGCCTCCGTCTCCTCCATCAGCACGCTCTTCATCTTCGCACTCGTTGCCGTCGTGCTGCTCGTCCGCCGCTAGCTACTACATCGCCGGGAGGACCCCGCACTAATAGAAAATAGGCCTTCCGCCCGGAGCTTTATTCCCCGCCATGTTTGGGCCCAGGACTAATGTGAGCATTAGTCTTGGTTCCAACGGTTAGGGACGCCGCCAGCTTTAGTCCCGGGCCAAACGGGGACCTTTAGTCCCGGTTGGAGATACCAACCGGGACTAAAGGGTTTGCGGCAGGCTGCGGCTAGTGCGAGCACGTTTAGTCCCGGTCGGTATCTTCAACCGAGACTAAAGATAGACCTTTAGTCCCGGCAGGCGACACCAACCGGGACTAAAGTCTTTCCTATATATCATGCATCGTCAGGCCCGAGCTCGAGTTCGCATCACCATTTTCTCCTCTGTTTCCTCCCCGAGCTTGATTTCCTCCCCATTTTTTTCCACGATTTGTCAAGATTGACGGCTCCCCATCTATCCAAGAGGGTTCTAAAAAGTTAGCAACTTCATCCTTTCATCTATCATTGCTAGTTTAGCTCATTTCATGCTCTAGAAGTAGAGTGATTTGTGGGTTTTGCAATAATAACATTTGGTCACTACTCTACTTTGGTTTTAATGTGATGAACTTGTATTAATTTGGTCACTTCTCTATTTATGATGTTGTGTAATGGTTTCTGATATATTTATATGAAACAGATGAGCCGACAATGGATGTACGATGACCGATGCTCCCAGGAGTTCATTAATGGCCTGCATTATTTTATCGGTGTGGCTGAGGCAAACAAGAGGAATGGTTTTATGTGATGTCCATATGGTGTCTGTAAGAATAAGAAGGATTACTCTTCCTCAAAAACCCTTCACAGCCACCTATTTTGGTCCGGTTTCATGTCCGGCTATAATTGTTGGACCAAGCACGGAGAAAGAGGAGTTATAATGGAAGACAATGAAGAAAAGAGGATGATGACAACTATCTTAGGTTCCCTGAATACGGTGATACTACAATGGGGGAAGAAGCTGAAAAAGAGGCATCGGATGAGCCGGCTGATGATCTTGGTTGGGCCATTGTTGATGCACAGTGAAACTGCGAAAGTGAAAAGGAGAGGTTGAAGTTGGAGCGCATGTTAGAGGATCACAAAAAACTATTGTACCCAAATTGCGAAGATGGCAACAAAAAGCTGGGTACCACACTGGAATTGCTGCAATGGAAGGCAGAGAATGGTGTATCTGACAAGTGATTTGAAGGACCGTAGAACCACTGCTTGGACCTCTCGGGCCAATCCGCTGTAGCTGGAGTGATCCCTTTAGCAATCATGTGGGCCTCAGTTTCTTGCCACGTAGGCACGGCACTCTTGTAGCCACATGTCCCCATAACATGGTGATATTTCTTTTTCGCAGCATTTTCCTTATTGTTTTTTAACCTTTCCAGAGCTTCAGACGAATCCTTGTACTCCACAAATGCGTCCCAGGATATTGATCTAGATACAAGAGATGCAGGAGAATTGAAGCTCCTACCAAAGAACCGCCTACGAGCAATTCAATAGAAATTGGCGGGATTTTTGCTTACAGAGGTCATATCTGAAAACGGAGAATTCCATTGCGGCTATTGCCTCCATGTAATTTAATGATCTCCATGTAATTAAATAGATATATACCAAATTGTATATATGTGTGCTCATAAGAGAAATTATATTATATATGCATCAACGTGTACAGTATGTAGTAGCGTAGAATATGTATACAAAAACTTGTTTGAAATGAAAAAGAATTGAATGGAAAACACAAAATGAAAAGAAAAACATAAAATAACTGAATGGAAAACACAAAACCCTAAACCCTGAAAAATAATTGAATGGAAAATACAAAAAACACAAATCTTTAGTCTCGGTTGGTAACACCAACCGGGACTAAAGGTCCTCCAGCCCCAGCGCTCCACCGCAGCCACGTGGAGCGCCTTTAGTCCCGGTTTGTGGCCAATCGGGATTGCGTAGTCCCGGTTAGAAAATCGGGACTAGCTAGATCCCTTTCCCAACCGGGACTAAAGACCTTTTTTCTACTAGGGTCGGCTTCACAGCTACGCACCTTCCTAGCCTTCCTAGCGTTGGTGGTCGCGTCATCCATCGGCATGTCGGTGTACTACAACTCGAGCTACGCCAGGCGGTGACCAGGGTACGTGGTGTTCACAATTGGATGGGCAGCCGGCACGGCGGGGCTGGCGTTTGCCGCGAAGCAGCAGCGCACGCCCAAGATGTACGATGTGCTGCTCATGCCGTGGCTGCCGGCCATGTCCGTGCTCACCAACCTCTTCCTGGTGTCGCTCGGGTCCCTTGCCTACATGCGTTTCAGCATCTGCACGGTGGCCATGCTCGTCTACTACGTGCTATTCGGCCTGCACGCGACGTACGATGTGGCGCACTCTTTGGATGGTGCCGACGTCATGGCCGAGAATGTCGAGCAGGGAAAGATTGAGCTACCGGTGTCCATGGCGCCTGCATGAGATCGGGAGGTCCATGGCGTTACCGATGTCGGCGGCTGACGCCGTGCGCTGGGCCACCGACTACCTCCTCAAGACCGTTCGCCCAACCTGTGTCATCTTCATGCAGGCAAGCACCCACATTGCACCGTCTTCTCTACATGCCATGCTACGGCAGAGACCGCCGTGACCGTCGGAGTGACCGGTCTCCGGAATGTGTATGGTAAAGGTGGGTGACCCGTGGATGGAACACGGGTGCTGGGAGAGGCCGGAGGACATGGAGACAAAGTGCACGGTGTACAACGTCAGAACGGGGAGACCGAGGTCAAAGGTACCAGGGGATACGACGGCCGCGCTGGCGGCGGCGTCCATGGTGTTCCATGACGGCGGCGACCGGGAGTACGCCGAGCTTGTGCTGGCGAACGGGAAGAAGACGTTCGAGTTCCCCGACCCGTATAGGGGCGCCTATAGCAACGACCTGGACCTCGGAGCCAGCGGGTGCAGCAGCTGGTAGATGGGTGCATCTCGCCGAGCTGACGTTTGGCCGCGATGATGTAGGGCTCGACAGCGTAGTGTGTGTGCAGCCAGTGGGTGACGAGCTCATGGTGGCCGGCGTCGTGCAGGCGGACGTGGGCCTTGGACATCCGCCACATCCATGACTTAGTGGTGTCCATGGATGGGTGAACACCTGCCTGTAGCGACGGGGATGTCGGGCGGGTGAGCTCGATGGCGGGCAGGCATAGCGTGCTATTGTCGCTGGGAGCCGTACATGGTGGTGTGGTCCAGGGTGCGGATCTTGTGCACGTAGGGAAGGAACAGGTCGTGGATTGAACATAAGGATGGAAATAACTATTTGACCGGTCAAAATTGTTTGGTGCTCGACATTAGCATAATCTAGAACGTTGATAGAAAATTGAAAGGTTTAGATTTAATGTGTCCCAACAAGTTTGCTCTTTTAATAATACTATAGAAAAACCCCGATCTATTACCGTTGTTCACTGAATTTGTTCTAGTTTGGCAAGTTCAAATAATGACTACCATAATGGTGATTGGCTGTGACATCAGCAGATGGGGCCACGGGTGAGGAATACCAAGAGAATACGCATCCAAAAGAAAAAAGAAACAACAGATGAAAGCGAGGAGAAGATACAGTACGAAGACATATCATGATAGTAGGCCGAAAAGTAACATACGGTGAGATTACATGGAGGGTCGTTGCCGTGTGCTCCTTCACGTTTTCAGGGCAAATCTGATGTGAAGGAAGAACCAGCATGCAATTGCTACCTGTATTCCTATGAGTGGAGATTTCTTGCTCCGAGTTCGAGTGATCTTGTTTATTTTATAAATTTAAAAAGAAAATATTTACGAGTTTTAGTTTTCTTGAATGTAGTCAATGATGTATCCCACAAACGTGGAACATATGAATGTCAAATAATGTGTATTGTGAGCTACATAAAATGATAAAATTGTGGATCTGAATATGAATGTTTTTAAATCTCTAAATTTTATCGAGTGTTGTTTGTTTTGTGTAGCCTATAATATTAAAATTTGCATTGCGGTTTTCCATGCTCGTAGGATGTATCATTGACTATGTCCAGAATGTTTTCCAATTTTTTTGCTCCAAGTTCGAGTGATCCTGTTATTTTATAAATTTTAAAAGAAAATATTTACGAGTTTTAGTTTTCTTGCATGTAGCCAATGATGTATCCCACAAACGTGGAAAATATCAATGTCAAATAGTGTGTATTGTGAGCTACATAAAATAATAAAATTGTGGATCTGAATATGCATGTTTTTAAATCTCTAGATTTTATCAAGTGTTGTTTGTTTTGTGTGGCCTATAATATAAAAATTTGCAATGCGGTTTTCCATGCTCGTAGGATGTATCATTGACTATGTCCAGAATGTTTTCCAATTTTTGTTTGAATCCTATAAATAGAGTTTTTTAATACTTTAATATGATGGGAACACTGGAACTAGATACAAACACACTTTCCGCATTTCTACAGGCTGCTTCTGGTTCGGTGGTTAGGGCCCGAAACTAATCGGCCCAGTTAACGTGCATCACTAATATATGGCCAGTTGGCATTCTCCCCAAAGTAAATAATCTGGTTCATCCTTTTCAAAAAAAAAAAAAACTGGTTCATCTGCAATACTCAGAAGAAAAATACCCTGCTCCGTTTTGTAGCTAATACAGTCTTCGATTGAAAAACCAGATGGACCCTGTTTCACTTCATGACAGGCATTGCTCATCATGCATGACATCAATCTTGAAAGGCACCACTAGTCTTTTGCTTTAGTACTGTGGTTAAGTGGTTTAGGTCTAACATAAATATTAGCGGTCTCCAGTTTTGGGGTGTCTTACAAGCTTCTTAATGATCTGGCTCAGTGCATATTCATATATAGTGCAGAGACCAAGAGACATTTGTACCGTTGCCTAGAGTGATAAAAGGGTGCAATACTCATACTCCATCTGGTCCGTTTTAAGTGACGTGAGAAATGAACTAGACATGTATAAAATCTTATACAACTCACGACACTTAATTGGTATCGGAGGGAGTACACAAATTCTATCAAACAACACTGGTTCAATCAATGCTATCACTGGCGACCGCCGACTGGTAAGTAGCAAAATATCACCATTATATTGATTTCCAGCAAGGCCATGACATGATAGACTGCTAAAAATTGTGAGAATATCCTCAACAACGAACCGATATCTAAACCATAGACTTCTCTAGCTATACCTGTGGCAAGATGGTTAGTTGGGTGGTTGTACCCCTAGCCCACCAGAGTTCAAACCCCAGGTTTGACGCTGGTGTTTCTCATTTAAGGCGGAATATTCTTCAGTGGGAGGCGACGTTCCCGTCGACAGCGAGGCGCCCGTGGTGACTTCGTCAATCTCAAGACTCGACCCGCCGACTCAGTCTCTCGGAGGTGCTCATAGGGGTAGGGTGTGCGTGCGTGCGTTCATAGGGGTGAGTGTGTGCGCGTGTATATGAGCGCTTGCGTTGTACTGTGTTTCGCAAAAAAAAGCTATATGTTAGCAACTAACTATGTCGACCAACGCTGGCCGATCGCGTTAGTGTCTAAAAGTCAACATTACAACATCAGCAATCCCGACAAAACAAAAACTATGGCAAGAAAAACCTCAACCGTGGACTGAGATTTAAGCCTAGATTTTCCTGCGTGTGCCAGCTGATCGAGACAAATTAACCCTAATCATCAGTCGATAATTTATCCGGTGATATTGATGTGATATCGGACCATTGTCGTCCGTTGGTTCTTGCTCGGGTGCTGCTCCAGCTCCCAGGAGTACTTTGCTCCAACTCGCTGATTGATGTGTGGCTATGTGCGGTGCTTACATTGTAAATATTTCAGAGACTGTGTCTTACGCACGCATGCATGACCACCATTTGTAACTGTGACACTGTGTTAATTACATTAGCTGTAGTAAAACCGTTAATAAAGATTTATGCACACATCAACCGGTCGCTTTGTGCCTATCAGAATCTGCAAATACTTAAACATAAACTTTATATGGCCAAAAACTCGACCATCAACGCAACGTACCGCTTCGTACGAGAGCTAGCGACTCAAGGCGATGAGGGTTTCTCTGCCTCCTGCCGGCGGTCGCTGCCGATCCATCTCTCCTCTCTAGCCTTGGGCCATGGTAACGCGATGGATCCCGTCCTTGCCGGCAGGAGGCTCCATTATAATATATTTTTTGTGTTTGTTCAGGTTTTGTATCCTATTTAGGGAGATGAAGCGGCGGCGGCTCCCTGAAGATGGAATAAGGTTTTTCCCGTCTAGTCCCTGTTCCGGCAGCGCGTATAGCGTTGTTGGAGGGCGTGTGGAGATGTGTCTCCGGTGGATCTCACGTGATTCGGTTGGTGTTTGTCTTCGGTGGATCCGATTGGATCTGGTCTTCGTTCGTCTTTGTTCGTGTGTCTACAGTTTAGATCTTCTGATCTATACTTCTCTTTATCGGCGACGGTTGCTGTTCTGGTGCGATGGTCCTGTGGGGCCTTAGCACGATGACTTCCCGACTGTCTACTACAACAAGTTTTTCCCGGCTCCGGGGATGGAGGGGCGATGACAGCGGCGCGCCTTCGGCTCGTTCTAGTGCTTGTAGTCGTCGCTAGGTGGTGTACGGACCTGGATGTAATTTTGGTTACTTCTTATGTTCTTTGTACTATCTATCTTGACAGTTGATGAATAGATCGAAAGTTTTTCTCGCAAAAAAAAAATTCAACTACGGACCGAGACCTAATCATAGATTTCCCTACTTGTGCCCGGGACAAATTGACTGTGATCACTAGTTTGATAATGATATTGGACGATTGTCCTCTGTTGGTTCCCCTTTCAGATCAATATTGAACCCTCTTGTACATATCTTGAGGCTTAAGAGTTGAAATGTTGATGCTAACTATGTCAGAAGTTGCTGATGGGTACTTGCTTGTAACCAAGCATTTGTAATCGTAGCGTGGTCATGCGTAAATCGTCATAGATTGTGTTGTATGTGGTCACCAATTGTGTTATTTTCTAGCTCTAATTAAACTGGCCAGGAAGAGAGCGTGGATAGTTTATAAAAGAAGAGATAGTGGTGAAGCTTACATCCATGAGCTCAGGTCGGCGTTGATAACTGGGTTATCACGGGTTTTGACCGTTGTCTACAAACAAACTATTGCTGGAGTTACAGTTATGCCTCGGTATTTTGGAACATAACATCTTAGTCGGGAGTGTATAGTAAGTGAATCACACAGGTCTTCCATGCACATATGGGGCATCTTACCAGGGCCGAAACGCTGGAAAAATTTCACTGGTATCTTTCTTCCAAATTTTCCGGTGTCATTGTCAACTGCTAAGAGTTTTTCTCTAGTTCTAAAGAGGGTTAGTGCAAATTCATTCAAAGACCTAGTGTTGGAAAAGTAAAACTCAAATTTTAGAGTTGCAAAATAAAAATGGGCAAAAACTATATTTTCCCCTAACGAATGACATGCGCCTTCTGTGTTTGTAGTCAGACCCGTAAGAAGTAAAGTAGTTAAGAGTCCATCTCATTCTAACTCCACCTTGATTTTAGTCCTTCACTTGAGTAACAACGAAGGACAATTCAAAATTTGAATCTAGAATTACCGGCGGTGACAACCAAAGAAGAGGAAGAACTCAGCAGTTGTCGTTACAAAAGTTGAGCAACACGATGGTGATAGCCACACGTGAACACTTTGTAATCAACTTAGGATAGACATCATGTGATGTGGCACAACGGTGATCCTAACTAGCGATCCACTAGTAGGGAAGTGCCTTTCTGTGGCGCACCAAAAACTGTTTCTGTGGCGCATGGTCGGTGCGCCACAGAATCGTCGCCAGAAAAATATTATTCCTGCGGCGCATGGAACCATGCGCCACAGAAAGTATAAAATTTTGTGGCGCACCTCCAGAGTGCGCCACTAAATTATGTTCCATGCGCCACAGAAAGAATTTTGATTATTTGTTCTATCCGACAATAATGTATCTGTGGCGCACTTTTTTCGTGCGCCACAGAATATGGTGCGCCACAAAATTATTTACCGTGCGCCACTAAATTATTTGCTGTATATATTATCGATTATTTGTTGTATTATCGATTATTTGCTGTATTTGACAATAATACAGGTATATTACAGTATTTATACAGAAAATAATAGAAACAGTAATATATTTTGACACGGTATTAAAACAGACAGATAAATATGTCTTAACCAAGTACAGTGGAACATCAGTCTACATAGATAAGTGGACAAGTCAACATAAAATATAGTACGGAAAGAAGTGGACAAGTCGCTCTATGGGTCGTCGTCCCTATTCATCTGAGCCCAGAACATCGGATCTGCGGTGTCATCAGTGTCCTCGCTCCCCCACGGCTGACCCGAAAGAGTGCGGAACGGAGGTATGCCGTCCCGCCTATTCATCTCGACCCAGTGCCTAGGGTCGCTGCGGTGATAAGCATCGGGGTTCGGCGGCCCGAACATCCGCAGTAGCTGCTGCTCTGACTCCTGCCACTCCTGGTGCCGCTGCTGCTGCCGCTCCTCCAACGCCTACTGCCGCTCCTGCTGCCGCTTCTGCCGCCGCTGCTCAGAGTCGGAATCCCAGTCCTTCTCCCATTCCTCCTCCTGCTGCTCCTCCTCCTGCTGCTCTTCCTCCTCCGCCCAGATCCCAAGTGAAGTGATGTCGTCGTCAGTAGGACCGGCGCCGTGGGAAGGACCGGTGCCGTACGAAGGACCGGCGCCGTGGGAAGGACCGGTGCCGTACGAAGGACCAGCACCGTCAAAAGGACTATTGCCGAACTGCTGGTAGGACATCAAGTTTGGCTCGTTCTGCAGGAGATGCCTCACATACGGGTCGTCCTGGGGGCGTGCGTTGCGACGTGCGATCTGCGCCTCAGCCAACCTGTGCTCCATCTCCTTGGTCATTTCCACCTGTCTGATCCCATCCGGTATGAACTCATTCACATGGTGGCGATCCGCTGGGTAGTTAAGATCCTTATCTTTCTTCTTATCACCGTACTCGTGTACGGCGAAATAATCATAGGCGCGCGCCGCCTCCTCCGCTGTATTAAACTGCCCAGCCCAGTGCTTCCTCTTGTTGATATGGATCTGACATCCATACACGTACCGACCAAGCTTCTTCCTATAGCACACCCTCACACCCTTAAACCCGGCCATTCCGTGAAACTAAAACATATTAAAAACAAATTCATTAGAATCAAAAAACTACACAACTATATACTACAAACTACACAATGTGGAAATTACACAATATAAACCAATGAACAGAACTAAATTATTTTTAGCAAAGTCATGCCAAAATTATATTCATGCATGTAGGGACATTGATCAAATATGCGTAAGTATAACTAATACATCTTGATCCCATGAATAATTTGGTCCATTTTTATTTAACCCTAATACATCGCGAATAATATCACTAATAAATCTCCTCTCCCATGCATGAACCTCTGAAACTAACTTCGACCGGGTCCTGAGCCGCGGGGTGCTGAGCCGCGGGCACTGCGCATCCAAAGATAAGGAACCCTCACAGGGTCATAGCTCACGTGACGAGGAACCCTCTGAAGAAACGACCATCCATTGTTGTACTGCCTATCCAACAAAGTCATGTAGCGACGGACGTGCTCGTCCTCCTCCCTGATACGGCGACGTACCACCTCCTCGGGGGCCGGCTCCCTCTGCACCGAGCATGGCCCACGCGACCGCCACCAAAGAAGATCCGGGTCGACGACGTCACCCAGATTCCTCACCAAGATACGCGTCCCGGAAGGTAGAACCTCCCAGTGCCAGCCCGGCGGAGTCCAGTCGCGGACATCGCCCCTCTGGTCCAACAGTGACATCGCCCCTCTGGTCCAGCAAGCAAATTTAAATAACGTACAAATTCATAGCAACTATCAAATAACACAATTTTCAAACTCATTTTTAGCAATGTGAAAATTACACAATATAAACCAACAATGAACACAACTAAAATTATCTACAATCTAAGCTACACAACTATATGTCCTATTTTTAGCAAAGTCATGCCAAAATTCACGAAAAAATTTGTCATGACCTTTGCTAAAAAAGGGACATATGGAGTACCCGAATTTGCCGGAACGGAAGTTAATCGACGTTCCGGCAAACTCAAGGGTCTCATGGGTACCTGTAGACATTTCACAAATCATATGTCCTATTTTTAGCAAAGTGATGCCAAAATTCACGAAAAAAATTGGCATGACCTTTGCTAAAAAAGGGACATATGGAGTACCCGAATTTGCCGTAACGGAAGTTAATCGATGTTCCGGCAAACTCAAGGGCCTCTCGGGGTACCTGCAGACATTTCACAAAAAATCCACATCTCCGGCCGGCATCTCCACGACACGATGGTCGGAGCACAAACAACCACGACACGATGGTCGTGGTAGCACAGATCAACACAAGCACACACAACTTCTCGATCGGGGTACCAATAGCAAAGATCATACATAAAAAGGTGCCTCATATGAAGAGTGCACATCAAGAACTTCCAAGTGTCGGAACTTCCAAGTGTAAGAGTCAACCTAGCTATCCTATGAAATGATGTTTCACAGCGATGAATCTGATTCAGAGAACAGTAGCGTGGCCCTGAGCCTGAGCAGGACAGAAACTACAGACCGACGGTGCGACGCCGTCGATCTTTGGCCCATATTTTACATTCGTTCTATAGGTTCGGTCATGCTCAGGCTCAGAGTCAACCTAGCTATACTGTGAATCAGAGTCATCGGTGTAATACAATAGAAGCCTCATATATCATTGTCAAAACAAGGCAAAAAGAGTACCTACAAGACCATGTTCTAATACAAGCACTCAAATTGTATATAGTACAAGATATTGTAGATACTCTTTTCCCTTTAACATGACATTGTTTAAATCATCGGCCTATAGTACATATACAAGAACATGGGTAAAAGGATAAAAAAAGATCAGGTCCTGCAAGCGGAACAACTCAAGCTCCAGTTTAGCCAATACAAAATAAATATCAAGTTTAAGTTCAACATTAATTAGGTCAACCAAATTAACCCCACAAATTTCTTTCTTATCAAAACATAGTTATGTTCATATCCAGTGGATGGAGTAGCCAGCTATGAACTTCTTTGCACATCCTATTGAAAAAATAGTTGTACATGTTTAGCTTAGATTCCTTATCTTGAAATGTTGTACATGTTATAATAGTTGGCACCACATAGTTATGCTTAGATTCCTTATATCTTCAAATGACTATAATAGTTGTACATGTTAAAACTTATGACAATGTGCAATGTTAAAACTTATGATTTAATCTTATAATTTAAAACTATAATTTTTTCAGTGGAAGACATGCATCTTATGACAAAGAATTTAATCTTATGATTTAAAACTATGATTTTGGTACTGCAGGGCGGCGATGAGGAGGAATACGTACCGGGACGCGACACTACAAGAAATGTGTCAATGATACGTCTCCAACGTATCCATAATTTCTGCTGTTCCATGCTTATATTATACCATTTGCTACATGTTTTATATACACTTCGTATCACTTTTATGCATTTTCTGGGACTAACCTATTAACAAGATGCCACAGTGCCAGTTCCCTGTTTTCTGCTGTTTTTGGTTTCAGAAAGTTACTTCTGGAAATATTCTCGGAATTGCACGAAACAAAAGGCCAGGTCCCTATTTTTCCAGCACGTACACGGAGTCCGAAGGAGAGACGAAGACTCGCCACGAGGTGGCCAAACCACACCCAGGCGCGGCAGAGGGCCCCACCGCGCCTGCATATGGTTTGGGCCCCTCGGGGGTCCGCCGACATCGCCCCTTCGCCTATTTATTCCCCGAGATGTGAAAACCCTAAAACACCGAGCCTTTCATCCAGAACATATTCGCTGCCGCCGTCGTCGTCAACCCTAACTCGGGGGGTTTCTGAAGCTCTTCCCGGCACCCTACCGGAGAGGGGAATCATCACCGGAGGGCTCTACATCGCCATGCCCGCCTCCGGAGTGATGCGTGAGTACTTCATCCTTGGACTATGGGTCCATAGCAGTAGCTAGATGGTTGTCTTCTCCACTTGTGCCATCATGTTTAGATCTTGTGAGCTGCCTATCATGATCAAGATCATCTTATTGTAATGCTACATGTTGTGTTTGCTGGGATCTGACTTATATTGATACCTATGTGGAGCTGAATATTATATTATCATGTCTATGTCATTTGTGATCTTGCTTGCTCTCCGTTACTTGTTGAAGCTTTGGCCACGTGAATACTTGTAACTCCAAGAGGGGGTATTTATGCATGATAGTTGGGTTCAACCTCTATTTAACCTGGGATAGTGACAGCAAGTTCTAAGGTTGTAGATGTGTTGTTGCCACTAGGGGTAAAACAGCAATGTTTTATTCAAGGATGAATGTATTGTTTACATTACGCACATTACTTAATGCAATTGTCTGTTGCTTGCAACTTAATACTGGAAGGGGTACGGATGTTAACCGGAAAGTGGACTATTTAGGCATAGATGCATGCTGGATAGCGGTCTATGTACTTTGTCGTAATGCCCAAATGAATCTCATAGTAGACACCACAACTCACACATGCATGTTATATGCACTTATCAATTGTCAATTGCCCAGCTGTAATTTGTTTACCCAGCATGTTAGTTATCTTATTGGAGAGACACCACTAGTGAACTGTGGACCCCGGTCCATTCTTTTACATCTGAAATACAATCTACTGCAATCATTGTTCTCTACTGTTTTACGCAAACAAACATCATTTTCCATTCGATACGTTTAACCCTTTGTTTTCAGCGAGCCGGTGAGATTGACAACCTCACTGTTAAGTTGGGGCAAAGTAATTTGGTTGTGTTGTGCAGGTTCCACGTTGGCACCGGAATCCCTGGTGTTGCGCCGCACTACACTCCTCCACCAACATCTTCGAAGCAAACCTCGTTTTCCTACTGGTCCGATTAAACCTTGGTTTCATACTGAGGGAAAACTTACTGCTGCACTCATCATACCTTCCTCTTGGGGTTCCCAACTGACGTGTGACGTACAAGCATTGTTTCTGGCACTATTGACCTAGAGCCACCAACACGTTTTCTGGTGCCGTTGCCGGGGAGTGTAGCGCTATTGGTAAGTGGAATTGGTAAGGGAAACATTTATTGTACGTGCTGTTTTTATTTTTGCCTGCTGCTATATCTCATTATGGAGGGGTCTTCTCTTGAATTCCTATTTGGGAAAACAACTACCACTGCTAAGGTAGTAGAGGAGGCGCCAGATGAGCAGGTAATACCGTTCAAAATTCCTATGAAAATTGTTGAACGTGTCACAAATAACCGCTATGCAGGAGATGGAACTGTCCATCCTGGAGATCATTTGTTATTTCTGCATGAATTGTGCGAGTTATTTAAGTGTGCAGGTATCTCGATGGGAGAAGTTAAGAAGAAATTATTCTCTCTATCACTGTCTGGTAAAGCTGCACATTGGTATAAACTGCTGAAGAATGGGTATTCTCTTGGATGGGAGGAAATTGTACCTCTCTTTTACTCCAAATTCTATCCTCCAAGTGAGATTCATAAGGATCGGAACCTCATATATAACTTCTGGCCCTATGATGGAGAGAGTATCGCTCAAGCGTGGGGGAGATTGAAGGCATTAATGCTCAAATGTCCCATTCATGAGCTTCCTGGTAATATTGTTATTGATAACTTTTATGCAAGACTCTCCTTTCAAGATAAAACTCTATTGGATACCACTTGTGCTGGATCGTTCACTCGTAATAAAGAAGAGTTTAAGTGGGACCTTCTTGATCGGATTCAGGAGAACACTGAAGGATGGGAGAATGAGTAAAATATGACTTTGAGTGTGTTAAAAATTTATGGATACTGATGATTATCGCAAAATTAGCACTACTTATGGTCTTGACTCTCAAATTGTTGCAAACTTTTATAAAGCCTTTGCTTCCTATTTCGGTTTGCCGAAGGAGGGTTTTAAAAATTATCATGAACCATATAAAGATGAATCTGTTTCTCATATATCTAAAGGTGTTGAGGTTAATGTTGCTGATCGCATTATTCCAGAACCTTATATTGAAAAAGTTCCTTTTCCTAATAAGATTAAGGAACATACTATCATAACTGGTGTTGTTAGTAAAAGTAATAAGAAAACTACCAAACCTGATGAGCAAATAACTGTTGAACCTGTTGTAGCATTGGTTAAAGATCTTGTCACTGAAAATTTAGAAGATAGACACATTATCTTTTGTGAGGATGCTTCTAATATTGTCTCACATCCTAAAAGTTCTAGGAAGTCTAGTGTTCCTGTGCTTTCTGTTGGATAGGTGATCATTGCTATTATGGTTTATGTGATATTGGTGCAAGTTCTAGTGCTATTCCTTATGAGCTTTACAGGGAAATTATGCACGAAATTGCTCCTTGTAAACTTGAAGAGATTGATGTGGTTATTCAGCTTGCTAATAGGGAAACTATCTCTCCAATTGGTATCATTAGAGATGTCGAAGTCCTTTGTGGTAAGACTAAATACCCTGCTGATTTTCTTGTACTTGGGTCGGCTGCCAATGATAGTTGTCCTATTATTTTTGGTAGACCTTTTCTGAATACTTGTGGTGCTGTTATAGATTGTAAGAAAGAGAAAATCTTTACTAAATTTGCTGGTGAATCTTATGAATTCAATTTCTCTAAATTTGCTAAAGCACCTTATGAAACTGAATTGCCTAGTGAGGATTTTGAAATTGCTCAACTTGCATCTATTGTTCTTGCTCCTAACAATGCTTTGCAGCAACATATGGAGAATCATGAAAGTGAGAACTTCAGGGAAGAAAGGAATGAGCTTGATGAAGTATTCCTTCGTCAACCTATGCTCAAACACAATTTACCTGTGGAAGATTTGGGTACCACAATGCCACCCAAGGAGGATCCTGTTTTTGATTTGAAACCTCTGCCTGATAATCTTAAATATGCTTATATTGATGATAAGAAAATATATCCTGTTATTATCAGCTCTAAACTTTCAGGTACAGAGGAGGAAAGGTTATTGGGAGTGTTGAGGAAACACCGCGGAGCTATGGGATATACTCTTGATGACCTGAAGGGAATTTCTCCTACTATATGTCAGCACGCCATCAACATGGAACCTGATGCAAAGCCTGTTGTTGAGCATCAGCGTCGTTTAATACCCAAGATGAAAGAAGTGGTAAGAAATGAGGTATTAAAACTTCTTGAAGCTGGTATTATTTATCCTATTGCTGATAGTAGATGGGTAAGTCCTGTGCATTGTGTTCCTAAGAAAGGAGGAATTACCGTTGTTCCTAATGAAAATGATGAACTAATTCCTCAAAGAGTAGTAGTTGGTTATAGATGTGCATTGATTTTAGAAAGGTTAACAAAGTAACTAAGAAAGATCATTATCCTTTGCCTTTTATTGATCAAATGCTTGAGAGGTTGTCCAAGAAAACTCACTTTTGTTTCCTTGATGGGTATTCTGGGTTTTCTCAAATTGCTGTGAGAGCGCAAGATCAAGAGAAAACTACTTTTACTTGTCCTTATGGAACTTATGCTTATAGACGTATGCCTTTTGGTTTATGTAATGCTCCTGCTACTTTTCAAAGATGCATGTCTGCTATTTTTCATGGCTTTTGTGAGGAAATTGTGGAAGTCTTCATGGACGATTTCTCCGTCTATGGAACTTCCTTTGATAATTGTTTGCACAACCTTGACAAAGTTTTGCAGAGATGTGAAGAAACTAGCCTTGTTCTTAATTGGGAGAAATGCCACTTTATGGTTAATGAAGGAATTGTTCTTGGACACAAAATTTCTGAAAGAGGTATTGAAGTTGATCGAGCTAAAGTGGAGGCAATTGAAAAGATGCCTTGTCCCAAAGATGTTAAAGGTATTCGTAGTATTCTTGGTCATGCTGGTTTTTATAGGAGGTTTATTAAAGATTTCTCTAAAATTTCCAAGCCTCTTACTAATCTTCTTCAAAAAGATGTACCCTTTGTTTTTGATGATGATTGTAAGGAAGCTTTTGAAACTTTGAAAAAGGCTTTAATCACCGCTCCTGTAGTTGAACCACCTGATTGGAATTTACCTTTTGAAATTATGTGTGATGCTAGTGATTATGCTGTAGGCGCTGTTCTTGGGCAGCGAGTAGATAAAAAGTTAAATGTTATTCATTATGCTAGTAAAACTCTTGATTCTGCTCAAAAGAATTATGCCACTACTGAAAAAGAATTTCTAGCTGTAGTTTTTGCTTGTGACAAATTTCGACCCTACATAGTTGATTCGAAAGTCACTATTCATACTGATCATGCTGCAATTAGATACCTTATGGAAAAGAAAGATGCTAAGCCAAGGCTTATTAGATGGGTACTTCTTTTGCAAGAATTTGATTTGCATATCATAGATAGAAAAGGTGCTGAAAATCCTGTTGCTGATAATTTGTCTAGATTGGAAAGCATTCCTTATGATCCTATTCCTGTTAATGATAGCTTTCCAAATGAACAATTGGCTGCAATAAGTGTAAGTTCGCGAGATAGTCCTTGGTATGCTGATTATGCTAACTTTATTGTTTCCAAGTACTTGCCTCCAACCTTTTCAGCTCAGCAAAGAAGGAAATTCTTTTATGACTTGCGGCATTACTTTTGGGATGACCCACACTTATATAAAGAAGGAGTCGATGGTATTATGCGAAGATGTGTTCCTGAATATGAACAACAGGAAATACTGAGGAAATGCCATGGAAGTGCTTATGGAGGGCATCACGCTGGAGATAGAACTGCGCAGAAAGTTCTACAATCAGGTTTTTATTGGCCTACCCTCTTTAAGGATGCAAGAAAGTTTATTTTATCTTGTGATGAATGTCAAAGGGTTGGTAATATCTCTAGACGCAATGAAATGCCTATGAGTTATTCTCTTGTTATTGAACCATTTGATTGTTGGGGATTCGACTTCATGGGTCCTTTTCCTTCTTCACAAGGTAATACTCATATACTTGTTGCTGTTGATTATGTCACTAAATGGGTAGAAGCTATACCTACTAAAAGTGCTGATGGTGAGACCTCTTTAAAAATGCTTCAAGATGTCATTTTTCCTAGGTTTGGTGTACCTAGATATCTTATGACTGATGGAGGTTCTCATTTTATCCATGGTGGTTTTAGAAAGACTCTTGCTAAATATGGTGTTAATCATAGAATTGCTTCAGCCTATCATCCTCAAACTAGTGGACAAGTAGAATTGTCAAATAGGGAGATTAAATCTATCTTGCAAAAGACTGTTAATAAATCTAGAAAAAATTGGGCTAGTAAGTTAAATGATGCTTTATGGGCTTATAGAACTGCTTATAAGAACCCCATGGGCATGTCTCCTTATAAAATGGTTTATGGTAAAGCTTGTCACTTGCCTTTAGAATTAGAACACAAAGCTTATTGGGCAGTGAGAGAACTTAATAGAGATTTTAAACTTGCCGGTGAGAAAAGGTTGTTGCATTTAAGTTCTTTAGATGAATGGAGAAGTGAGGCTTATGAAAATGCTAGACTCTTTAAAGAAAAAGTTAAGAGATGGCATGATAGGAGAATTCTTAAAAGAGAATTTAATGTTGGTGAGAAAGTTCTATTGTATAGGTCTCGTCTCAGATTTTTTGCAGGAAAGTTACTCTCAAAATGGGAAGGACCATTTGTTATTGTGGAGGTGTATCGTTCAGGTGCAATAAAAATTGCTTCATTGAAAGATAACTCTACACAAGTGGTAAATGGTCAAAGACTCAAGCATTATATTTCTGGAGATTCTATTAATGAAGAGGTTGATACAATTAAAGTGGTGACTCCGGAAACTTTCATTGAAGAACATTTTTCTGGGACTGCAGAATTCGATTCGAATAGGTAACAGTTTCGGTAAGAAAAGTTTCGCGAATAACTTTCTAGAAGATATTTTCGTCGTTTTTATTAAATATGGAAAAATAAGAGACCGAACCGGATGGGAGACGGCACCCGTGGTGCCCAAACCATAGGTCGGCGCGGTGGGCCCCCCAGCCGCGCCGCCTGGTGGTTTGAGCACCCCGGAGCTCGTCTCCGATCAGGTTTCCTCCTGTACCTTCCTTATGTTGTAAAACTTTTTGCTATATAACTCACCCGAACCCCCGAGGTTCGTATCTCGCCTTTTCATCGTGTTTCGTTTCGAGCTGTTTCTGTCCAGATATTGTTTTCAGATCTAGAGCTGCCATGTCTTCATCGAAGCCTCCAAAGGACAGTTTCTTTGTGAACGTCGTCACCCCATACATGGATGAGCTGAAGATGCATCCCAAGGAGTCGCAGATGGTTGATGGAAAGCTGCGACGGAAGACGTGCGAGGACCCAAAGGAGAAGGGAGCCTGGAAGCCAGGATGGAGAAGCTGGAGCAAGAGGTCTTCACATACAAAAAGCTGGCGGAACGTGAAGTGGGAGTCTTCCACTCAATGGTGTCCGCGCTGGTCGCTGAACATAAGAAGGAGACTGCACAACTCTGGGAAGACATATTTCACCTCATCAACACCACCAACAAACTGCAGGCGCAACTCTATGATGTCCAGAATCAAAACTGTGAGTATGAAACTCGGTTTAAAAACATAAGCGCTGCCGCTAGTTTCAGGATAATCGAATCCAAGTCGTCCTTTGTTGATGGGAAACCCCTTCCCTGGAAGTCTGATGATGAGGACAATGCACCACCACCACCGAAGGAGTAATTCATCATAAGTATTGGCATCCCCTTGGTTTGTTCCAAGCTTGGGGGAGTGCCGCGGTATCACATCATTATCTTTACCTTTTACTTTTCCATAAAGTCATATCGTGAGTAGGGAAGTTATCTTATATGATGGTTTGCAATGTGGAAGTATCTCTCTTTTAGTTGGTTATCTATGTATCCCTTGGTGTGAGTTGCCGTTATGAAATATTAATGAGAAGTTTTTGTAACATCCCAAAAATATTAATCAATATTGTTATTCCAAAAATGAGAGCCAACAAAAACTTTTGTTAAATATTATGTGTTGTCTGCAAAATATTGCTTGTGGTAATTAATTCTTGTTGCTTGTGTTATTTATTCTTGCTAATTATGATGCTTGCTCTAAATAAAAACAATAAGAAAAGAAAAGAATTGAAATAGCAAATAAAGCAAGAAAAATAAAAGTGACATTTGTGTCACACAAATTCTCCAAGGGGAGAAACTAAAATAGTTTCAAACAAAATTGAAAGGAGAGGTTATATAAACTCTCCCATTTTTTTATTCCTATAACTTTTCCCTTTCAAAATATATTTCCAAAAATCTAAATTTAAAATTCCAATTCTTTCTTTAATAAATTCAAATTACAAAGTTGTGGTGCAACAATTGTCAATTAAATTATACCACTGCACCACAAAACTACATTTGGATATATGGATCCAATTGTGGAAATAAAAATTCAGAAAATAAAAATAAAATTTCGTTGAAGCATTTCGTCGAACACCTTGCAGACATGCTCTGTGTTCTTCCCAAATCAACCAACCCGGAGATCAATTGCTCGAATTAGTTGTTAATTCGACAAGTTGACTCACCCAAATCCTCTCCCGTGCACCTCCGAGCCTTTTGCGCGCAGGAATTTGGAAGAGGAGGGTCGGGAAAGGAGAGGAGCTTCGGAGGGGACCGAGCCCGGCGCGGCCGCGCCATGGTCGGCATGGTCGCCGTGCGTGGCATCGCCGCGATCATCCACTCCCTGGCCCCCCTCTCACTCCCTCGCTTCACCTTGCTCTCCTCTGCTCTCACCTCCGCCCAGGAGGGACCCCCGTTGCCGCCGTGCGCCACGCCATGGCCGCGCCCGCCCGAGACGGCCGTGCCGGTGCACGCCGCACCGCCCATTTGCTCCCAGCCCCGTCCCAAAATTGGCGACGCCCAGCTCGCCGCCACACACCACGGCTACCCCTGAGCACCTCGATCGCTGTAGCCACCCCTACGACGCGCCCCTGCACGCCCTGCACCTCTCCCGCACCGCGTCCACCATGGACCCGTGCTCGCCGTTATTACCCCTGCCCACCCCGTGCTCAAACCACACCACCACTGCCTCCCTTGCTCTCCCCACTCCCCCGTACACCGCCAGGAGGGCGGAGCCGCTGCTGCCCGAGCCCCTGCAGGTCCGTCGTGCTCGAGGTAGACGACGACACGGCCGCCGCCGTGCTAGCCTCTCTTCTCCCCCCCTCTGGCCCTCAACTGCCTCACCATTAACCTCGCACTCACCCGCCGTATTTTCTCGACGTTTCGTGCACAGGATCGACGCAGCCAGCTCGCCGGAGCCCGTGCACGGCCGTGGAGGAGAAGGAGCTCGCCGCCGCCAAACCAGCCCGTCCCAGCACGCGCCACTCAGCCAGGAGTTCCCCGGAGCCGCCGCCGTCGTTCTGCGTCATCTCCGCCGTCTCCCGAGCCCCCTAGGTGAGCCGCCCGTCCACCGCGTCGTCGCCGAGCTCCGGCGTCGCCGTGGACCTGTCGATGTTGAACAGGAGCTCCAGGGACCGTTGGATCTGGATCCAACGGTAACTTACCGCTTCGGTTACGCGTTAGGCTGACGGGCTGACCCCACCCGTCAGCATTTTATTCAATTCCCAGCGCACTCTGAGTCACTGACTCGTGGACCCCACCTGTCATACTTTTCGACATTATCCAGAGCAATTAGATTTTCAAATTTAGTTTCTCTGGAAATTTCAATACTGGACCCAACTTAGAAAATCAATATCTCAAGATTTAGGAATCCAAATAAATCAAACTCAATTGTTCTGGAAAGCTTATGAAATTGTTTAACCAACCAATTGGTCTCATGTCATTTAATAAATAGTTAAAAAGTATTATTGAAAATGCCACAGAAGGTTTAAAATCTAAACTTGTTTGTTTCTGATACTCTGTTAGTCCAAATAATTCCAAACCAATTTTGCTAGCTTAGTACTGCCTTGTGTTAGCTCCCCTAATTTTGGTAGAATTAATTAAGCAATATTAATTGTTGACTTTAAGATAAACCCTTCTGGACTAAAACAAACAAATATGTTTATTGGTTGACCCAAATGAGTTAGGACCAATTTTGTTAGCTCACATATAGCCATGTTTAGTTACCCCTAAAAGGGTTTAATTTTTGGAGAAATAGAATTTAAATGGTAGCTAAAACTTGATTATTAAGCTACTGGATTCAATCCAATGTGTAGGGAGTTTGGTAACTCCAAATGATCCAATTCAAATTGGGTTGTCTTCTACACATCAGTAGCTTTCTATAGAATTTTAGTTTGTATTTTTGTGACCAACAGAACTCAAGTTGTGGATTAAACATGAATAACTAGTTTCTGCCATAATTTGGACTTAAATAAATAATGTTTAATTCAATATTTTGAAAACCAAATTGTGTGGTTGATGTGGCAGTAGCTAATTGTGATGTTTGTGATTGATATGTTGTGATGCTTGCTTGAGTAGTTTAGTAATTGTTTGCATTGTTTGTTTATTAATTAGACGAGAACGTTGTCGGATATATCGAGGAAGGAGAGTTTGCTGAATTGAAGAACAAGAGCAAGATCACTTTGCCAAGCAAGGCAAGCTATTCCCTGAGCTTGCACCTAAATACATATGCATCTACTTTCATAACATGTTTTACTCTCAAAGCAAGATTTATAAAACCCATTTCAAAAATATGGATATTATTTTGCCACCCTATGTAGTAGCTTATATAAAACTTTAGGATGGGAAAACAATGTTGTTTATTCAAAACTCCTTTAAAAAGACTTGTGTGGTGATGGAACACCGAGATGTCGGTGTGGAAGTAAAGAAGTGGAAATGGTGATGTTTATGAAAAATGCACATTGTGTCCTAGTACTATGACAACCAATCATACCCTGTGCGACCACATCTACCCACATATGGGAAAGGGCGTAGTCATATAATTTGCTCATATTAGTATGGGATGCCTCAACAACGAGGATGACCTCGTTCCATGAGGGGATGGTTTGGTGACCTACCCCTGACCTGGGTCCTAACACGATGGTGGGAGGATTGAAGGGTTCGCTCGCCGGGCAGAACTACGAGTCCTCACACTTAGGTTTCCCGACGGGGAATCTGGACTGGGTGTTGATGGAAAGGATGATAAATTCGTAGCGGTAGGGTCCTATACTAGCATGAGCAAAGGACAGGCTATGGTCGGCGGCTTACTTCGCATACACCTTGTATGGCGAGACGTGGCAGACACGATGAGTTGCCGGATGGATGGGGAAAAGCGTGCTACCTCTGCAGAGTGTAAAACTATTCGAATAGCCGAGTCCTCGGATATGGACAGTTGGGAGGCTGTCCTAGACCATGTGCAAGTTTTTGGAAAAGCTTTTAAGTTTAAAAGAAATTGAAATGGTGATGGTGTTACACAGCTATACCAAATGAAGTGGTATGAGTTGTGGAATAAATGGACTATGGTGAGCCATGGTCATGAAAAGGAGGAGTTTTTGAGAAACAAAATGAGATGGTGACTTCTTTCAAAGATGGTTATAAAACTCTTCTTACCTTTTTCAATAAAGATATAGAGATGTTTTAAAACAAATAAAAGTGCATACTCATGTTGGGGTAGTTTGCGAGTACATTCAAATGTACTCATATTGGTTTCGTCCCTGGCTATTGTCCTAGCCAGACTACGAGGAGGAGCACTACGCCGAGCAGGAATATGGCGACTTCTACGCAACTAAGGATCTCCACAAGTCAGCTGCCTGTCGGGTTGTCATCGTTAGAATATGATGTCTACTACGCCGTAGCTTCCGCTGATATTTTGGTTTGGCCCATGAAGGCACCTATGTAAGAACTTGGTCTAAATGACCATTTATGTAAGACTTTTATTCGGTACTGTAATGGATGTAAACTTTGGTATCCAATTCGGATTATGTGCAACGACAGACTGATCACGGGATCGTTGTGTTAAGCATAATCGGGTATTTCGGACAGCTAGTCCGGGGTCCCCACAGACTTGGTATCAGAGCCATCCTGACTTTAGGAAACCTTAGTTAGCATGGTCGTTTGTCAAATGTTACAAAAGATGAATTTCTAAAAAGAAAGGAATGAAGTATTTTCGAAAATTGCTTATCTCCAATCCTCTTACTTATGCAAAATTTTACTCTCATTAAATATTACATTTTCCTTGTATCCCTAAAATTTTGCACACCTCTCATTAAGTTAAAATTTGACTCACTTGTTGCCCTACTATATTAAAATTTTGATACACTTGTCACCTAACTAACTTAAAATTTTGCTTAAAATTGTAGATGGCACTCCATTGGACCGAGTTCGTTCAGCTGGAGAAGGACAGCAAGTTGACGTTTGAGAGGGACTTGTTCGAGTTGACCAAGCTGTTAGGTCGCCCCGCTCCAGAGTTTGAGGGAGCTCAGATTGATGTTCACGGTGTCGGAAGGCTGAGCTGGCTCATCAGTCGTCAGTTCGCAGGAACATCAAGTCTCCCAGTTCCGGACGCTGTCTTCACCACCAAGGAGGCCACCTGGGTTGATGGTCTCTGTACTGCTACACAGAGGATGCTAGCCCGACTTTGTGAGGAGCACAAGGCGGAGTTAGTAGACTCCCGTTTCCGGTTCTACGGGAGGCGCAACTGCGATGGACACCCTACTCCTTCACCTTACCACCCGATGTTTGGGAGCTACATCATGGACATGGAGATCTTACTTCAGTGCACTCAGGATGATCTGTTGCGCACTAGGATTCAGCTTCACTTTGACCGCGAGTCGCTCGTTGAGCTTCGCGAGAACGAGGAAGCTGATGGAGGAGAAGGTCGCTCTTCTCAGGAAGAGGGCCCAGCTGAGGAGACTATCGTGAAGCTCCGCAAGAAGGTGGCAGAGCAGGACAGCTGATTGAGGATCTAGAGCACCATACTGACGAGATGGAGGAGGAGGGCGAGGATCTCCGCAAGGAGAACAACGCTTTCCTCAGTGACGATGATGACTTCGTGGAGGAGATGGACTGTGAGGAGGAGATGATGAGGAGGAGTTAGTTGACGAGGAGGAGGAGCCACTCGAGCCAGTTCTCGAGGACGAGGAGGAGGATCCCGAGGAGCCAGCCTACCAGTCAGATGCTGACGTGTTAGAGCTGGAGGTTCCACCTCAGTAGGCGAGTGACTTGATCACTACCGCAGGATTAGGTTGACCCCTATAGCTAGTCGAGTCGAAGTAGTGGTTCTTTTGGAAACCAGATGCTATGTTGTAAGCTGGTGTTGTAAGCTTGATGTTGATGTGAACTCCTTGATGTTGTTTGTGAAATATAAGTATGTTTGTCTTGTTAAATCTGTGTGAATATTTTCATATAAATCTTAATTAATCAACCACTTGAGAGATCGTCTTTTCCCTTAGTCGAACTTTTCTTGCCTTGTCTCTTATACCCGGTGTGCTTCAGGATGCCGCCCCGTCGCGCAATGCGGGATCAGGATCAGCACCACCACCACCGGACCCAACCCCCGCCCAACTTCTCGCGCTTATCATGGAGGAACGTGAAAATGCCCGGCAGAGCGCCAGCTCATCTCGTGCCCTACAACAACTCGCAGCCGCTTACAACAACAACAACAATAAACAACAACAAAACAACGGTGGTAATGGCAATGGCAATGAGAACCAGCGATCTACCTTAGGCGATTTCCAGAAGACCAACCCACCCACCTATTCCAAGGGACTTCACCCACTGGAAGCCGATGATTGGCTTCGCACCATCGACAACAATCTGGAAGTTGCTGCTGTGGGAGAAAATGAGAAAGTGTTGTATGCAACCCACTATCTCGCTGGACCTGCAAGAGCTTGGTGGGAAACTACCAAGGCTCTCCAGCAAGCTGGTCATGTCATCGACTGGGCTGAGTTCCAGGAGAAGTTCCGCAAGAAGCACATTCCCTATGGACTCATTGAGAGGAAGAAGGATGAGTTCCGTAAGCTGAGGCAGGGAAGTAGAGATGTGGTCGGTTATCTTGAGGAGTTTACCGACTTATCTCGGTATGCTCCTGATGACACCGACAAAGAAGAGAAGAAGATGGAGCGTTCATGAGTGGACTTCATGATGAACTGCAGTGTGCTCTGGTTATCCATGACTTCCGTGATCTGGAGTCACTTGTGGACAAAGCCATCCAGCTGGAGACCAAGCGCAAGTCTATGTATGAAGGTCGCAAGAGGAGGATGAATGCTCAGGAAGGTTCGAGCAGCCAGAAACCTCGTATCTTTCAGCAGAACCCCAGGCCTGCCTATCGTCCACCCCAAGCACCACGCCCCAATTTCCCTAACCGCCCAAACAACTTCAACCGCCCCAATGACAATAACCGTTCTGGAGGAAACTTCAATAATTCAATCTCCGCCCCAAGGTTGTCTGCTTTGAATGCGGCGCCCCAGGACATTACTCCAGAGAATGCCCCAATCCCAAGAAGCCTGTCCAGCGCCCCAATGCACCTGCACCGAACAATGGTCAGGCCGCAATGGAAATGGTAATGGCAAGAATGCCGCACCCCGCGGGAATGTTGCTGTTGTCAGAGGCCGTCTGCACCACATCAATGCTGAAGAGGCTGAAGAAGCGCCAGATGTTGTGCTGGGTACGTTCCTTGTCAACTCAGTACCTGCAACTGTTCTGTTTGATTCTGGTGCCACCATTCGTTTATTACCAAAGAGTTTGTTTCTAAGGGAGGTTTAGTCGGGAGTCTTTTACCCAAACCAATGTTGGTACAAACCCCAGGACTGTTAGCCAAAACCAACCAGATGTGTTCCGAAACCCCCATAGAAATTGGAGGAGGAAGGTTTGCAGCCGACCTAATTATCTTAGGAAACCAAGGCATAGATGTTATTCTTGGAATGGATTGGTTAGCCAAGTATCACGGTCGTATTGACTGTGCCCGAAGAGCTGTTTCTCTCACTTCTGATGATGGAGTTGAAGTGGAGTATGCATCTGAGACCAGCCAGACCAGACCCGGATGCCATGAGAGCATAGCTCGACCCGCCCTAGATGAGATCCGTGTTGTTCACCTTTTCAAGGATGTTTCCCAGAAGAATTGCCTGGTATGCCGCCAGACCGGGATATTGAGTTCATAATTGAGCTTATCCCAGGACATCCCCCATATCCCAAAAGCCTTATCGGATGAATCCGGAAGAACTGGTGAGTTGAAGAAGCAGTTGGCTGATATGCTAAGCAAAGGTCTTGTCCGCCCAAGCGCTTCACCATGGGGATCACCCATTATTTTTGTGGACAAGAGAGACGGTACCACACGCCTGTGTGTGGATTATCGCAAGCTGAATGACGTGACCATTAAAAACAAGTACCCTCTTCCCAAGATCGAGGATCTGTTCGATCAAATGAACGGAGCCCGAGTCTTTTCAAAGATCGATCTTCGGACAGGTTACCATCAGTTGAAGATCCGAGAGACAGACATTCCCAAGACCGCCTTCACCACCCGTTACGGTTTGTTTGAATACACCGTGATGTCCTTTGGTCTGACCAATGCCCCAGCCTATTTCATGAATCTCATGAACAAGATTTTCATGGAGTACCTCGACAAGTTCGTGGTAGTTTTCCTTGATGACATCCTTATTTATTCCAAGACCGAAGAAGAGCATGCTGAACACCTGCGTCTAGTTTTGGAGACCCTCCAAGAGCACCAGCTGTATGCCAAGCTTAGCAAGTGTGAGTTTTGGCTCAGTGAAGTGGCATTTCTTGGACATATTGTATCCGCTGGAGGAATTTCTGTTGACCCTGAGAAGATACAAGCCATTCTTGACTGGTTATCCCCAACCAATGTTTTTGAAATCCGAAGCTTTCTCGGACTTGCCGGTTATTACCGCAAGTTCGTTGAAGGATTTTCCAGTATAGCCAAACCTCTGACCCAACTGTTGAAGAAGGACAAGAAATTTGAATGGACTCAGAAATGTGAGGATAGTTTCCAAGAACTGAAGAAGAGACTAACCTCAGCCCCAATTTTGATTATGCCAGACGTCACCCAGAGTTTCGACGTGTATTGCGATGCATCACGCCTCGGACTTGGTTGCGTTCTGATGCAAGAAGGCAAAGTTGTGTCGTATCTGTCCCGGCAGTTGCGACCGCATGAAGAGAATTACCCAACCATGACTTGGAGTTAGCTGCTGTAGTCTTTGCTCTTAAGAAGTGGCGTCCCTATCTTGCGGGACATCGCTGTGAGATCTATACGATCACAAGCTTGAAGTATATTTTCACCCAGAAGATTGAACCTGCGACAGAGGAGATGGATGGAATTAATCAAGGATTATGATATTGGAATCCATTATCACCCTGGAAAGGCTAATGTAGTTGCCGATGCCCTTAGTCGCAAACCTTGCACCCTGAATGCCCTGATCCAAGCCGAACAGCCAGCCTTGTTCAAAGAGTTCCAAGATTTGGACTAGAACTTGTTAGCCATGGTTATCTCGCCAATTTAGAGTTAACCCCAACCCTGATGGATCAAATCAAAGAAGCCCAAAAAGACATGAAAGCATTGAAGGAATTAGGAAGAAGATTTCCCTCGGCAAAGCACCCGGTTTTACCGAAGATGCTGAAGGAGTACTGAAATTCAATGACCGTATCTGTGTGCCCAATGTCACGGAACTTAAGGAGTTAATCCTAAAGGAGGCCCATGAGACCCCTTATTCAATCCACCCCGGCGGAACCAAAATGTACCAAGACCTTCGAGAAAGATTTTGGTGGCATGGAATGAAGCGAGAGATTGGTTCTTCGTAGCCAAGTGTGATCTGCAGCGAGTTAAGGCTGAACATCAGCGACCCGCTGGATTGCTTCAACCTTTGAAAATTCCCGAGTGGAAGTGGGATGAGATTGGAATGGATTTTATTACCGGACTTCCAAGATCCAACCGAGGCCATGATTCAATCTGGGTCATCGTTGATCGACTGACCAAGGTTGCTCATTTTATACCCGTCAAGACCACTCACAATGGAGCCCAGTTAGCAGACCTGTATATTTCCAGAATAGTAAGCCTGCATGGTGTGCCTAAGAAGATTGTATCTGATAGAGGCACGCAATTCACCTCAAGATTCTGGAAATCCCTTCATGAAGCCCTCGGAACCAAGTTAGCATTTAGCACAGCTTATCATCCCCAGACCGATGGCCAAACTGAGCGAGTGAACCAGATATTGGAGGACATGCTTCGTGCATGTGTTCTATCCTATGGTTCCAAGTGGGAAGATTGTCTTCCGTTTGCAGAATTCTCGTACAACAACAGTTATCAGTCCAGTCTGCAAATGGCCCCTTTTGAAGCCCTTTACGGCAAGAAGTGTCGTACACCCCTGAATTGGTCCGATACCGGAGAAGGCAAATTGTTTGGACCAGATACCCTCCGTGAAGCTGAAGAGCAAGTTCAGCTTATTCGTGAACGCCTCAAAACTGCCCAATCCCGTCAGAAGAGTTATGCTGACACCAAGCGCCGTGACCTCACTTTCAGTGTCGGAGATCATGTTTATCTCCGAGTGACACCCCTTAAAGGAATGCAGCGTTTCCATGTCAAAGGAAAGTTAGCGCCAAGGTATATTGGACCCTTCAAGGTCATTGCTCGTCGAGGAGAAGTATCCTATCAGCTGGAGTTACCCCAGGAGTTAGGAGATTATCATGATGTCTTCCACATTTCCTTGCTCCGGAAGTGTCTTGAAGTTCCTGACCAGCCTGATGTTTTCAAAAACATCGACCACCTCTCCATCGACCTGAACCAAGACCTGACTTATCGTGAGAGACCCCTCAAATTCTCGAAGAAGATGTTCGTGTTACCCGAAGACGTGCGATCAAGTTTTACAAAGTCCAGTGGACTAACCACTCTGAAGAAGAAGCAACTTGGGAACGCGAAGATATCTTCGAAGTGAATTTCCAGACCTCTTTAGTACCCAGGCCTAGCAAATCTCGGGACGAGATTTATTCTAAGGGGGGAAGGATTGTAACATCCCAAAAATATTAATCAATATTATTATTCCAAAAATGAGAGCCAACAAAAACTTTTGTTAAATTTATGTGTTGTCTGCAAATATTGCTTGTGGTAATTAATTCTTGTTGCTTGTGTTATTTATTCTTGCTAGTTATGGTTGCTCTAAATAAAAACAAGAAGAAAAGAAAAGAATTGAAATAGCAAATAAAGCAAGAAAAATAAAAGTGACAATTGTGTCACACAATTCTCCAAGGGGAGAAACTAAAATAGTTTCAAACAAAATTGAAAGGAGAGGTTATATAAACTCTCCCATTTTTATTCCTATAACTTTTCCCTCTCAAAATATATTTCCAAAAATCTAAATTTAAAATTCCAATTCTTTCTTTAATAAATTCAAATTACAAAGTTGTGGTGCAACAATTGTCAATTAAATTATACCACTGCACCACAAAACTACATTTGGATATATGGATCCAATTGTGGAAATAAAAATTCAGAAAATAAAAATAAAATTTCGTTGAAGCATTTCGTCGAACACCTTGCAGACATGCTCTGTGTTCTTCCCAAATCAACCAACCCGGAGATCAATTGCTCGAATTCGTTGTTAATTCGACAAGTTGACTCACCCAAATCCTCTCCCGTGCACCTCCGAGCCTTTTGCGCGCGGAATTTGGAAGAGGAGGGTCGGGAAAGGAGAGGAGCTTCGGAGGGGACCGAGCCCGGCGCGGCCGCGCCATGGTCGGCATGGTCGCCGTGCGTGGCATCGCCGCGATCATCCACTCCCTGGCCCCCCTCTCACTCCCTCGCTTCACCTTGCTCTCCTCTGCTCTCACCTCCCGCCCAGGAGGGACCCCCGTTGCCGCCGTGCGCCACGCCATGGCCGCGCCCGCCCGAGACGGCCGTGCCGGTGCACGCCGCACCGCCCATTTGCTCCCAGCCCCGTCCCAAAATTGGCGACGCCCAGCTCGCCGCCACACACCACGGCTACCCCTGAGCACCTCGATCGCTGTAGCCACCCCTACGACGCGCCCCTGCACGCCCTGCACCTCTCCCGCACCGCGTCCACCATGGACCCGTGCTCGCCGTTATATACCCCTGCCCACCCCGTGCTCAAACCACACCACCACTGCCTCCCTTGCTCTCCCCACTCCCCCGTACACCGCCAGGAGGGCGGAGCCGCTGCTGCCCGAGCCCCTGCAGGTCCGTCGTGCTCGAGGTAGACGACGACACGGCCGCCGCCGTGCTAGCCTCTCTTCTCCCCCCCTCTGGCCCTCAACTGCCTCACCATTAACCTCGCACTCACCCGCCGTATTTTCTCGACGTTTCGTGCACAGGATCGACGCAGCCAGCTCGCCGGAGCCCGTGCACGGCCGTGGAGGAGAAGGAGCTCGCCGCCGCCAAACCAGCCCGTCCCAGCACGCGCCACTCAGCCAGGAGTTCCCCCGGAGCCGCCGCCGTCGTTCTGCGTCATCTCCGCCGTCTCCCGAGCCCCCTAGGTGAGCCGCCCGTCCACCGCGTCGTCGCCGGAGCTCCGGCGTCGCCGTGGACCTGTCGATGTTGAACAGGAGCTCCAGGGACCGTTGGATCTGGATCCAACGGTAACTTACCGCTTCGGTTACGCGTTAGGCTGACGGGCTGACCCCACCCGTCAGCATTTTATTCAATTCCCAGCGCACACTGAGTCACTGACTCGTGGACCCCACCTGTCATACTTTTCGACATTATCCAGAGCAATTAGATTTTCAAATTTAGTTTCTCTGGAAATTTCAATACTGGACCCAACTTAGAAAATCAATATCTCAAGATTTAGGAATCCAAATAAATCAAACTCAATTGTTCTGGAAAGCTTATGAAATTGTTTAACCAACCCAATTGGTCTCATGTCATTTAAATAAATAGTTAAAAAGTATTATTGAAAATGCCACAGAAGGTTTAAAATCTAAACTTGTTTGTTTCTGATACTCTGTTAGTCCAATTAATTCCAAACCAATTTTCTAGCTTAGTACTGCCTTGTGTTAGCTCCCCTAATTTTGGTAGAATTAATTAAGCAATATTAATTGTTGACTTTAAGATAAACCCTTCTGGACTAAAACAAACAAATATGTTTATTGGTTGACCCAAATGAGTTAGGACCAATTTTGTTAGCTCACATATAGCCATGTTTAGTTACCCCTAAAAGGGTTTAATTTTTGGAGAAATAGAATTTAAATGGTAGCTAAAACTTGATTATTAAGCTACTGGATTCAATCCAATGTGTAGGGAGTTTGGTAACTCCAAATGATCCAATTCAAATTGGGTTGTCTTCTACACACCAGTAGCTTTCTATAGAATTTTAGTTTGTATTTTTGTGACCAACAGAACTTAAGTTGTGGATTTAAACATGAATAACTAGTTTCTGCCATAATTTGGACTTAAATAAATAATGTTTAATTCAAATATTTTGAAACCAAATTGTGTGGTTGATGTGGGCAGTAGCTAATTGTGATGTTTGTGATTGGTATGTTGTGATGCTTGCTTGAGTAGTTTAGTAATTGTTTGCATTGCTTGTTTATTAATTAGACGAGAACGTTGTCCGGAGTATATCGAGGAGGAGAGTTTGCTGAATTGAAGACAAGAGCAAGATCACTTTGCCAGCAAGGCAAGCTATTCCCTGAGCTTGCACCTAAATACATATGCATCTACTTTCATAACATGTTTTACTCTCAAAGCAAGATTTATAAAACCCATTTCAAAAATATATGGATACTATTTTGCCACCCTATGTAGTAGCTTATATAAAACTTTAGGATGGGAAAACAATGTTGTTTATTCAAAACTCCTTTAAAAAGACTTGTGTGGTGATGGAACACCGAGATGTCGGTGTGGAAGTAAAGAAGTGGAGAATGGTGATGTTTATGAAAAATGCACATTGTGTCCTAGTACTATGACAACCAATCATACCCTGTGCACCACATCTACCCACATATGGGAAAGGGCGTAGTCATATAATTTGCTCATATTAGTATGGGATGCCTCAACAACGAGGATGACCTCGTTCCATGAGGGGATGGTTTGGTGACCTACCCCTGACCTGGGTCCTAACACGATGGTGGGAGGATTGAAGGGTTCGCTCGCCGGGCAGAACTACGAGTCCTCACACTTAGGTTTCCCGACGGGGAATCTGGACTGGGTGTTGATGGAAAGGATGATAAATTCGTAGCGGTAGGGTCCTATACTAGCATGAGCAAAGGACAGGCTATGGTCGGCGGCTTACTTCGCATACACCTTGTATGGCGAGACGTGGCAGACACGATGAGTTGCCGGATGGATGGGGGAAAAGCGTGCTACCTCTGCAGAGTGTAAAACTATTCGAATAGCCGAGTCCTCGGATATGGACAGTTGGGAGGCTGTCCTAGACCATGTGCAAGTTTTTGGAAAAGCTTTTAAGTTCAAAAAGAAATTGAAATGGTGATGGTGTTACCCAGCTATACCCAATGAAGTGGTATGAGTTGTGGGAATAAATGGACTATGGTGAGCCATGGTCTTGAAAAGGAGGAGTTTTTGAGAAACAAAAATGAGATGGTGACTTCTTTCAAAGATGGTTATAAAACTCTTCTTACCTTTTTCAATAAAGATATAGAGATGTTTTAAAACAAATAAAAGTACATACTCATGTTGGGGTAGTTTGCGAGTACATTCAAATGTACTCATATTGGTTTCGTCCCTGGCTATTGTCCTAGCCAGACGAGGAGGAGCACTACGCCGAGCAGGAATATGGCGACTTCTACGCGAACTAAGGATCTCCACAAGTCAGCTGCCTGTCGGTTCGTCATCGTTAGAATATGATGTCTACTACGCCGTAGCTTCCGCTGATATTTTGGTTTGGCCCTTGAAGGCATATGTAAGAACTTGGTCTAAATGACCATTTATGTAAGACTTTTTATTCGGTACTGTAATGGATGTAAACTTTGGTATCCAATTCGGATTATGTGCAACGACAGACTGATCACGGGATCGTTGTGTTAAACATAATCGGATATTTCGGACAGCTAGTCCGGGGTCCCCACAGTTTTATCATTTACTTTCTGCATACTTTATTTTAGCTTGCAATTCTGTTTCATATTGATAACCTTGTTGTTAGTATAGGGATCACTTTTTAGAGCACCAAGTTAATCTTTTGGTTTTGGCAAACTTAGCATTGGTCAGTAGTAGACAATACTTTGAGACTTAAGTAGAGAGAGAGGGAGTGCATGCAAATATATTATTCCATGATCTGTCTTTCTTTGTGGCTTATAAGCTTAGTATTCTTAAGTTAAACTATTTGTGCTTCTAAGGAAGATTGCATGATTATTCTTATCACTTGTATAATTGTTTGTATCCCTCAACTCTTATGCTTGCTACATAACCTTGCTAGCCAAAGACCTGTATCGAGAGGGAATGCTTCTCATACATCCAAACCTTGAGCCAAACCATTGCCATTCGAGTCCACCATAACTTCCTACTATATGGTATTTGCGCCATTCCAAGTAAATACATCATGTGCTACCTTTAAATCATTCAAAACTTATTACTCCTAGTTTTGTGTCACTGAGTTTATTAGCTCATGAGGGTTCTGTAGAGTTTCTCTAGCACTTTTGTCAAACAGACTTTCACCAATGGACTAGTGGCATATACACCGCTTATCCAACAATTTGCAAAAAGAGCTAGCAAATGGGGTGCCCAGTCCCAATTAACTACAACTTTCATTAATAATTCTCTTCACATGTTTTGCCCTGATTTATCAGTAAGCAACTTAATTTGCAAATAGACACTCCTCCATGGTATGTGAATGTTGGAAGGCACCCAAGGATTCGGTTAGCCATGGCTTGTGTAAGCAAAAGGTTGGGAGGAGTGTCAACTATAAAAGAAACTAAAATACATGTGTAAACAAAAGAAAGAGGGATGATCTACCTTGCTGGTAGAGATAACGTCCTTCATGGGAGCCGCTCTTGAAAGTCTGGTTGACAAGGGGTTAGTGTTCACTTTACTACTGATTCGTTGACAACGACATACATAGCTCAAACAACTATTTCATACTCTCTATATGCTTTGCAAAACTTAAAAGCTCTAGCACATGATTTAATCCCTGCTTCCCTCTGCGAAGGGCCTATCTTTACATTATTGTTGAGTCAGTAAACCCATTCCTCTCTATCTCAAGCAAGCATTTGAGTTGTTGAGATCCAATTAGTTATATGTGTTTGATACTTCTAATCATATCTCTCATTTCCTTGTTTCGCACAATAGCTTTTCCGAATGATATAACTTTGAAAGTTATCAATGACTGTAAGGAGACTGTATGATTAAGACATGTAGTTTTGCTATATAAGCTCTGATATAAAGACTTTTCTCGAAAGATAAGTATGATCTGTTAATTGTTCTCTGACCAAGAGTTTAAGTTTGCCTTCACCAATCATGGTTCTCTTTATGCACTTCATCGTGGTTCCCTTTACTTATTTCAAGTTAGATTATATGAAGGGAAGTTGCTGGTCTAGAATGACTTGTGTATCAATGAATGTGATGCTTCTTGTCGTATTTTATTTATCGACACTTTGCTCCATAAACTTGTGGTCATGTTTACTGAGCTCAGTTTTCGCTTGGGGAACAAGCGAGGTCTAAGCTTGGGGGGGTTTGATACGTCCATTTTGCATCACTATTTTATATCATAATTTACTGCTATTCCATCGATATATTTCATATTTAGAAGCGTTACTTATGTTATTTTACCTATTTGCATGTTTGATGAATACGGATAGAATTGGACACCGGAGTCAGGATTCTGCTGGAAAAAGCACCGTCGAGATGCACTATTTCTGAAGATCAATAAATCGAAGGAGACATATGGAAGTTCCTATTTTACCAGAAGATGGAGGAGGCCAAAAGGGGGAGCTGAGATGGGCCATGGTGGGCCCTCCTCACCCCTTGGCGCGGTGGGGCCCCCTGCCGCGCCGACAGTGGTTTGGGGCCCTGGCCCACCTCAGCCGTCCCCCCTTCGCGTACTTGACCCCCTCGAAACCCTAACACACGGAGGAGGGCCATCGAAATATTCCGCCGCCCCACGAGGCGGGAAAAGACCAGAGAGCGAAAAGCTCCCTGCAGAGAAGAAATCTGCCGGGGGAAATTCCCTCCCGAGGGGGAAATCGTCGCCATCATCACCGTCATCGCGAGCTGGACCTTCATCGGGATCATCATCTCATCTCCACCGCCAACACCATCATCACCGCCGCTGCACTCCGTCTCCGCTATAACATCTAGGGCTGAATCTTGTCTATTTCATAGGGGAAACTCTCCGGTGTTGATTACTCTTGTTATTGATGCTATTGGGTGAAACCATTGGACTAAGGTTTATGTTCAGATTGTTATTCATCATCATATCACCTCTGATCATGTTCCGTATGATGTCTTGTGAGTAGTTCGTTTAGTTCTTGAGGACATGGGAGAAGTCTTGATGTTAGTAGTGAACTATGTTGAGTATATTTAATGGTTTGATACTTAAGTGTGGTGTTATTCTTCTAGTGGTGTCATGTGAACGTCGACTACATGATACTTCACCTTTATGGGCCTAGGGAATGCATTGTGTATTCGTTTGCCAATTGTGGGGTTGCCGGAGTGACAGAAACCTGAACACCCCGTTGGTATATCGATGCATGAGGGATAGCAGGATCTCAAAGTTTAAGGCTGGGTTAGTTTAACTTAATTACTTCTTGTATTTGCGGAGCTTGCAAGGGGTATAATCACAATATGTATTAGTCCTAGGAAGGGCAGTGCATTAGCATAGTTCACCCACAACACTTATCAAAACAATGAAGATTAATCAACTATATGAAGCGAAAGCACTTGACAATACTCCCGTGTGTCCTCAAGAACGTTTGGTCATTATAAGTACAACACTGGCTTGTCCTTTGCTGTAGAAAGGATTGGGCCACTCGCTGCAACTATTATTACTGCATTTTATTTACTTGTACTCTATTTATCTGTCCTATCAAAAACTCCTAAAAACTTGTCTGAGAAAGCATTTGCAGTGAATCCTTCATCAAAACCGCTTGTCAACACCTTCTGCTCCTCGTTGGGTTCGACACTCTTATTTATCGAAAATACTACGATTACACCCCCTATACTTGTGGGCTATCAAGACTATTTTCTGGCGCCAGAAAAGGTCTTGATAACCAAAAGTAGGGGATCGCGTGTAGCCTTTTCGATAAGTAAGAGTGTCGAACCCAACGAGGAGCTAAAGGTAGGATAAGTATTCTCTCAAGTTCTATCAACCACTGATACAACTCTACGCACACTAAACGTTTGTATTATCTAGGAAATAAAACTACGGTAGCAATACGGGTATGAGAGATAGTTTTGCAGGATAATAAATACAAGAAAGTAAAAGTTAGTGCTGCAGCAATAAAGTACACTAAGTAACCATATACTAACAGTACCATGAGTGTGGAAAAGTGGTGGTATTGTGGTGGCTTTGTCCAAGATTAATTAGTGAAGACATCTAGTTCATTGTCTTTGATGCAGTTTTCAATGTGGGAGAGGCTAAATATACATGCACTCCACTACTTGGATTGCAAGTACTATATGATTGGATTGTTAGCAAACATCCGTTAAATACTAACAATGCATTAAGGTTTCCCCAACCATAGCCTTAAGTTTATGGTCCTCTTACTCCCATACATGCAACTAACGGTTTGAGCCCTCAGGTTTCTGTCACTCCGGCAGGACTACCCCCTTTCCTTTGCACATACTACTAACCCTATGGTGTTGATCCATGCGCGCACAAGTATAATGGACACCAAGGACAGTACCATATCAACATACAACTCTAATGAACCATAGACATTCAACAAAGCAATCAAAAGACAAATATACTACATAAACATGTCATAGATCATAGGATAAATATTATAGCATCAAACACCATGTTTACATAGGACGGTACAGAGGTTTGTGGGAGGATGAACCACTGAATACAAGGAGGAGTTGGTGATGGAGATGGCGGTGAAGACGGCGGAGAGGGCAGCGAGAGGCGCAGGGCGGCGCGGCACCGGCGGTGGCGCAGGGGGCTCTCCTGCGCCGCCGGTTCCATGGGGAGCACCGCCCTTAGCCCCCTTCCTTCATGGCTTCAAGGGAGCCCTCCCCATGGAGATGGGATCCATGGGGGAGCAAAAACGTGGCTTTGGTGGCTGGAAATTCGTGGGTGGAGCAGTCCTCCACGAATTAGGTTTCCTCCCTTTATATATCTTCTCGGATTTCCGTCACCCCTTTTAGGGTTCCGCCAAAACGGGCCTCCAGGCCGCGTCCGACTTCCGATTGGGCTGATCTCGGGCTTAAAATCTTCGTATGGAAAATTGTGACAATTTTGTTTTCGGGGAGACCTCCAATTGACGTCATCTCCGAGGGTTAAACTGGAAAACTTCGTAAAAAGTTCTCAGACAGATTTCAGGAAAGTCCCAATTCGACTCAACAAGGTTTCCTCTTGTATTCTTGATAATTTCTACACATTAAAGAGTAAAACAAGAACATTGTGCACTTTTGCAACTATTAGTAGTTTAGTCCAAATAAATAATAAACTTAATATAAAAACAAGTGCTAAAAGCATAAAAATGGCATGAAACAATCAAAATTATAGATACGTTTTGGACGTATCAACATAAAGCAATATAACAAGTGCAATAAGTAAATATGTAAGAATCAATGCACACAAAGTTGACACAAGTGTTTGCTTCTAAGATAGAAAGGAGTAGGTAAACTGACTCAACATAAAGTAAAAGATAGGCCCTTCGCAGAGGGAAGCAGGGATTAAATCATGTGCTAGAGCTTTTTAAGTTTTCGAAAGCATATAGAGAGCACAAAATAAGTATTTGAGAGGTGTTTGTTGTTGTCAACGAATGGTAGTGGGCACTCTAACCCCCTTGTCAACCAGACTTTCAAAGAGCGGCTCCCATGAAGGACGTTATCTCTACCAGCAAGGTAGATCATCCCTCTTCTCTTTTGTTTACACATGTATTTTAGTTTCTTTATAGATGACACTCCTCCCAACCTTTTGCTTACACAAGCCATGGCTAACCGAATCCTCGGGTGCCTTCCAACATTCACATACCATGGAGGAGTGTCTATTGCAAAATTAAGTTGCTTACTGATAAATCAGGGCAAAACATGTGAAGAGAATTATTAATGAAAGTTGTAATTAATTGGGGCTGGGCACCCCGTTGCCAGCTCTTTTTGCAAATTATTGGATAAGCGGATGTATATGCCACTAGTCCAGGTGAAAGTCTGTCAGAAGTAAATGACAAGATTGAAAGATAAAACACCACATACTTCCTCATGAGCTATAAAACATTGACACAAATAAGGAGTAATAAAGTTTTGAATAGTTTAAAGGTAGCACATGAAATATTTACTTGGAATGGCAGGAAATACCACATAGTAGGTAGGTATGGTGGACACAAATGGCATGGGTTTTGGCTCAAGTTTTGGATGCACGAGAAGCATTCCCTCTCAGTACAGAGTTTAGGCTAGCAAGGTTGTTTGAAGCAAACACAAGTATAAACCGGTACAGCAAGAATCACATAAAAACATATTGCAAGTATTATAAGACTCTACACTGTCTTCCTTGTTGCTCAAACATTTTACCAGAAAATATCTAGACCTTAGAGAGAACAAATATGCATCCCAAGTCTCAACAAGCTCTACGGTAGTTCTCCACTACTAGGCTTTAACTACATGATGCAAGAGCTTAAACATGATCTACTTGAGAGCTCAAAACAATTGCAAAGCATCAAATCAAAACAAGACAATGATCTACAAGAATGCATATGTCTTTTCCAATACCAACTACTACATGTAGCATTTTCTTTCTTCCAAACAAACACCAATAATTTATTTAAACATAAACTCTCCAAATGATAATATAATGCAGCAAGAGAGTATTTATAAACAAGTGCTAACAGCTCGAAGAGATGCATGAAAAACAGGAGCTAAAAGCACTGCAGTAGCTAGTTAAGAATACTCAACAAATATAAGTGAAGAACATGAGTATTCACATGAAAAAGCGGAGCGTGTCTCTCTCCCACACAAGGATTGCTAGGATCCGAATTTATTCAAACAAAAACAAAAATAAAACACACACGCTCCAAGTAAAGCGCATAAGATGTGAAAGAATTAAAATATAGTTTCACTAGAGATGACCTGATAAGTTTGTTGATGAAGAAGGGGATGCCTTGGGCATCCCCAAGCTTAGACGCTTGAGTCTCTCTGAATATGGTTGGGATGAACCACGGGGGCATCCCCAAGCTTAGGCTTTTCACTCTTCTTGATCACATAATATCACCCTTCTCGCTTGATCCTTGAAAACTTCCTTCACACCAAACTCAAGACAGTTCTCATTAGAGGGTTAGTGCATAATCAAAAATTCTCATATTCTGTAATGATACAATCAATCCCAAAGCTTCTGGACATTAGCTACAGCCACCAATGCTTTGTGGAGCAAAGAAATCCACACAAACACAGTAAAAGAGCGAATGCAAAACAAAAGGCAGAATCTGTCAAAAACAGAACAGTCTGGAATGACGAATTTTTTCGAGGCACTTAAGTTGCTCAGATGGATCTGGCCTAAAATAATGAAAGTTGCGTACATATCTCAGGAATATGCGTGATTTTTCTCAGAATTTTTTGAATTTTCTACAGGGAGATAAGCTCAAATCCGTGACAGCTAAAAATCTGTCACTGCGCAGAAATCCAAATCTTGCATCAACTTTCAATATAGAACTTTACTTGGCACAACATTGCGATAAAATAAAGATACAAAGGAGTTGCTACAGAAGTAACAAAACTCCTTGACTCAAAGAAAACAAAAAATAACAGCAAATAAAAACGATGGGTTGTCTCCCATAAGCGCTTTTCTTTAACGCCTTTCAGCTAGGCGCAGAAAGTGAAAATCAAGTGTTCAAGAGAAGAAGCATCAACATCATAACTTGCTCTAACAATAGAGTCAAAAGGTAACTTCATTCTCTTCCTAGGGAAGTGTTCCATACCTTTCTTGAGAGGAAATTGGTACCTTATATTACCTTCTTTCATATCAATGATGGCACCAACAGTTCGAAGAAAAGGTCTTCCCAAAACAATAGGACAAGATGCATTGCATTCAATATCCATAACAATAAAATCAACGGGACAAGGTTATTGTTTACTGTAATAAAAACATCATTAACTCGCCCCAAAGGTTTCTTCATAGCATTATCAGCGAGAAAAACATCCAAATAACAATGTTCCAAAGGTGGCAAATCAAGAATATCATAAAGCTTCTTGGGCAAAACTGAAATACTTGCACCAAGATCACACAAGGCATTGCAATAAAATCATTCACCTTTACCTTAATGATGGGTTCCCAACCATCTTCTAATTTCCTAGGAATAGAAGCTTTAAGTTTCAACTTCTCCTCCCTAGCTTGCAAAAGAGCATTTGTAATATGCTTTGTAAAAGCCAAATTAATAGTGCTAGCATTGGGACTTCTAGCTAATTTTTGCAAGAACATAATAACTTCAGAGATGTTACAATCATCAAAATCAAAATCATTATTGTCAATGGTGGTGGAACCATTGTCTCCAATAGTTTGAAAAATTTCAGCACTTTTATCAGAAAAAGTTTCAGCAGTTTTAGGCAATTTCAAACGCTTTGCAGAAGTAGTAGAGACATTACAACACCAATAACATTACCATCAATAGTAGGAGGTTACTAGCATGTAAACATTAGCATTACTAGTGGTGGTGATAGTACAAACTCTAACTATACTATTCTCTTTTTCAAGTTCTTCCTCTTTTTCCCACCTAGCATGCAATTCAGCCAACATCCTAATATTATTATCAATTCGAACTTGGATGGCATTTGCTGTAGCAAATGACTTAATATCTTTAACTTCATTAGGCATAACTTTCAGTTTTAGAATTTCAACATCATGAGCAAGACTATCAACTTTAGAGACAAGATCATCAATTTTTTCAAACTTTTCCTCAACAGTTTTATTGAAAGCTTTTTGTGTGCTAATAAATTCTTTAAGCATAGCTTCAAGATCAGAGGACACACTTCTATTGTTGCTGTAGGAATTACCATAAGAATTGCCATAACCATTTGAAGGATAAGGCTTATAATTGTTGCTACCAAAATTATTCCTATAAGCATTGTTGTTGAAGTTGTTGTTTTTAATGAAGTTTACATCAACATGCTCTTCTTGAGCAACCAATGAAGCTAAAGGAACATTATTAGGATCAACATGAGATCTACCATTCACAAGCATAGACATAATAGCATCAATCTTATCACTCAAAGAGGAGGTTTCTTCAACAGAATTTACCTTCTTACCTTGAGGAGCTCTTTCGGTGTGCCATTCGGAATAGTTGATCATCATATCATCAAGTAGCTTTGTTGCTGCACCTAAAGTGATGGACATAAAGGTTCCTCCAGAGGCTGAATCCAATAAGTTCCTTGAGGAAAAATTTAATCCTGCATAAAAGGTTTGGATGATCATCCAAGTAGTCAGTCCATGAGTGGGACAATTCTTCACCAAAGATTTCATTCTTTCCCAAGCTTGAGCAACATGTTCATTATCAAGTTGTTTAAAATTCATAATGCTACTTCTCAAGGATATAATCTTAGCAGGAGGATAATATTTCCCTATGAAAGCATCTTTGCATTTTGTCCAAGAATTAATACTATTTCTAGGCAAAGAAAGCAACCATTCTTTAGCTCTTCCTCTCAAGGAGAAAGGAAAAAGTTTCAGTTTTATAATATCCCCATCCATATCCTTATACTTTTGCATTTCACAAAGTTCAACAAAGTTATTAAGATGGGCAGCAGCATCATCAGTACTAACACCAGAAAATTGCTCTTTCATAACAAGATTTAATAGAGCAGGTTTAATTTCATAAAATTCTGCTGTAGAAGCAGGTGGAGCAATAGGAGTGCATATGAAATCATTGTTGTTTGTGCTAGTGAAGTCACACAACTTAGTGTTCTCAGGAGTACTCATTTTGAAAAACAAAACAAACTGAATTAAACAAGTAACTAATTTTTTTGTGTTTTTGATATAAGAAGCAAACAAACTAAATAAAAATAAACTAAGCAAGACAAATAACAAAGTAAAGAGATTGGGTGTGAGAGACTCCCCTTGCAGAAGCAATTCGTTTTCCCCGGCAACGGTGCCAGAAAATAGTCTTGATAGCCCACAAGTATAGGGGTGTATCGTAGTACTTTGGATAAATAAGAGTGTCGAACCCAACGAGGAGCAGAAGGTGTTGACAAGCGGTTTTGATGAAGGATTCACTGCAAATGCTCTCAGACAAGTTTTTAGGAGTTTTTGATTGACAGATAAATAGAGTACAAGTAAATAAAATGCAGTAATAATAGTTGCAGCGAGTGGCCCAATCCTTTCTACAGCAAAGGACAAGCCGGTTGTTGTACTTATAATGACCAAACGTTCTTGAGGACACACGGGAGTATTGTCAAGTGCTTTCGCTTCATATAGTTGATTAATCTTCATTGTTTTGATAAGTGTTGTGTGGGTGCACCTATGCTAATGCACTGCCCTTCCTAGGACTAATACATACTTGTGATTATACCCCTTGCAAGCATCCGCAAATACAAGAAAGTAATTAAGTTAAACTAACCACAGCCTTAAACTTTGAGATCCTGCTATCCCTCATGCATCGATATACCAAGGGTGTTCAGGTTTCTGTCACTCCGGCAACCCCACAATTGGCAAACGAATACACAATGCATTCCCCTAGGCCCATAAAGGTGAAGTATCATGTAGTCGACGTTCACATGACACCACTAGAAGAATAACACCACAACTTAAGTATCAAACCATTAAATATTACTCAACATAGTTCACTACTAACATCAAGACTTCTCCCATGTCCTCAAGAACTAAACGAACTACTCACAAGACATCATACGGAACATGATCAGAGGTGATATGATGATGAATAACAATCTGAACATAAACCTTAGTCCAATGGTTTCACCAATAGCATCAATAACAAGAGTAATCAACACCGGGAGAGTTTCCCTATGAAATAGACAAGATTCAGCCCTAGATGTTATAGCGGAGACGGAGTGCAGCGGCGGTGATGATGGTGTTGGCGGTGGAGATGATGATGATGATCCGATGAAGTCCAGCTCGATGACGGTGATGATGGCGACGATTTCCCCCTCCGGGAGGGAATTTCCCCCGGCAGATTTCTTCCTGCAGGGGAGCTTTTCGCTCTCTGGTCTTTTCCGCCTCGTGGAGGCGGCGGAATATTTCGATGGCCCTCCTCCGTGTGTTAGGGTTTCGAGGGGGTCAAGTACGCGAAGGGGGGACGGCTGAGGTGGGCCAGGGCCCCCAAACCACCTGTCGGCGCGGCAGGGGGCCCCACCGCGCCAAGGGGTGAGGAGGGCCCACCATGGCCCATCTCAGCTCCCCTTTTGGCCTCCTCCATCTTCTGGTAAAATAGGAACTTCCATATGTCTCCTTCGATTTATTGATCTTCAGAAATAGTTCATCTCGACGGTGCTTTTTCCAGCAGAATCCTGACTCCGGTGTCCAATTCTCCATTATTCATCAAACATGCAAAATAGGTAAAATAACATAAGTAACACTTCTAAATATGAAATATATCGATGAATAGCAGTAAATTATGATATAAAATAGTGATGCAAAATGGACGTATTAGTCAACTAGTGACTTTTCTATAGTGACAGGGAAAATTGGTCATAGATCTATGACCAATTGAAGCCATTTGGTCATACACAACTTTGGGGGATCTAAAACTGAAACAATGGTGACTTTTCTTGTCTGGATGGTCATAACCTGGTTAGATGAATTGGTCATAAACAAAAAAGCTCTGACATATTGCCTTTTCTTTAGCTGCCTGTGACCAATCTAATTGGTCACACTGATGTATTTGTGTGACTGGACTGCCACCTAAGCCAACTCGTCTACGTGTCACCATCTCTTGCCTCCGTGTCACTGTCTCTCACCTACATGTCGCTGCTTATGTGTCATTTGTGCTTACGTGTCACCACACTAACATGTGGGGCCTGTTGACATGATGTGTTGACTGTTGATAGATCTGACATGCGGGTCCCGCACGCCACCCACTGACATGTGGGTCCAGCACAACACCACCCATTGACATACAGGCCCCGCACCCCACCCACTGACATAGGGGTCCCGTCCCAACTCCTGACATGCGGGTCCCACTACGGACTACTCCTCCAATGACATGCGGGTCCTACACACCACTACAGACACGTCGGCCCCACCAAACTGATATGCGGGACCCACCACTTACCTAACACGTCGGCCCCACCAAACTGACATGCGGGACCCACCACTTACCTGACACGTGGGCCCCACCAAACTGACATGTGGGACCTACCACCAACCCACCACTTACCTGACACGTGGGCCCCACCAAACTGACATGCGGGACCTACCACCAACCTGACACGCGGGCCCACCATAATTACGTACGGGACCCACCACCGACCCTGACGAGCGGGACCCACATGCAAGGACCGCTGCAACAGAACTAGTGAACGAGAAAATAAATATGCGTGGCGGGGGGATCGAACTCACACCCTCTACGAGGGGTTTGCACGGCCTAACCACCACACCAAGCAACCTTACGTTGCATATGTTATAAGAGGAAATCTATTTGTAGTCTCGTTGTTCGGGCTGGACCAAAGCCCATTTCCAAGAAATGTGTAAGCTAGACCTAATGCTTGAGTTGGGCCACATTTAGCCTAGAGAAAAATAGTATGAGGCTCTCATTTCAGCCCATCTACAAAGAGGAAAAAAAAGACTATTATTCTTTTATGTCAAAGAAAGACTATTATTCTTTTTATAAAATGCATAAACGACTATTATTCTTTTATGTCAAAGAAAGACTATTATTCTTTTATGTCAAAGAAAGACTATTATTTTTTATGGACACTAGTACAAATATAATGACACAACGCGAAGGTTTTCTATTTCTTTGATTTTTTTTTTGGGAATTTCATATGCCGATTTCAAAATAGGGTCAAAACGGCGGACATGACCGTTCGTAGCTAGTGGTTGAATCTGGTGAAACTATTGTTTCATCTCTGATTAAATAGGAACTTTTGTACCCAAAAATGATTTTTGCAAAAAATCATGAGCAAACTATGAGGCCCTTGCAGTTCAAATTTGACCCGGTTCCTCCTGAATCGACGTAATTTTGTCTTTTTTACGAGAGGTGCATTGAAACCCTTTGAGACACAAACATTTGGTTATTCGTACATAAGATGTGGTCTAGTAATTTTAATAAATGTAGTGCTCCAATTTTGCAACATAGTTTTGGGAGGTGCTTCACAAAAAAACCTATTTTTTGCATTCGGAAATTGAAAAATGATTTTTTTGTGCAAGTAAAAAGAAAACTTTCTTCGGCAACATTGTTCACAGTTCCAAGAGGCACGTTTGTGCCAAATATGGGAAAATTTGAACAAACTATGCCATGAATGTTGCCATAACACTCGTCATTTGACCTCAAAGCCATGAATCTTCGTAGATGATAGCTCATTTCTGAGAACACTTTTCCACTATGATTGCCGTATTCCAAGTTTATTATTTTTGATGGACACTAGTACACATATAATGACACTTTGCAAAGGATTTACATCTTTTTGATTTTTTTTTATTATCTACGATCAAAACGACGGACATGACCGATCATATCTAGAGGTTGAATCTTGTGAAACTCTTTGTGTATCTATAATGAAATAGATACTTTTGTACCTAGAAATGATTTTTACAAAAAATCTTGAGCAAACTACGAGGCACCCGTAGTTCAAATTTGACCCGGTTTCAACTAAATTGACGGAAATTTGTCTTTTTGACAAGGGGTGGATGGAAACCATTTCACACACAACCATTTAGTTATTTGTACATAAAATGTGGTCTAATATTTTACAAAAATGGTGTGATCCCAATTTGCAACATATTTTTGGTATGAGCTTCACAAAAACACCCATTTTTCGCACTCGGAAAATGAAAAATGAATTTTTTGTGTAATAAAGTTGAAAATTTTGTTTGGCAACATTGTTCACCATTCCAAGATACACTCTTGTGCGCAATATCGGCATATTTGAACAAACTATGACATGGTTACCGCATAAACATTGGTCAATTGGGCTGAAAGCCACGAATCTTCATACATGAGAGGTCATTTGTGTGAACACTTCTTTAAGATATCTTACATTTTCCAAGTTTGTTATTTTTCCTTAAAACTAGGTCACATATAATGACACTTTGCAAAGGATTTACATCTTTTTGATTTTTTTTTGAATTATCTACGCCGATTTCAAAATACGATCAAAACGACGGACATGACCGATCATATCTAGAGTTGAATCTTGTGGAACTCTTTGTGTATCTATGATGAAATAGATACTTTTGTACCTAGAAATGATTTTTTTTTAAAAATCTTGAGCAAACTACGAGGCACCCGTAGTTCAAATTTGACCCGGTTTCAACTGAATTGACGGAAATTTGTCTTTTTGACAAGGGGTGGATGGAAACCATTTCACACACAACCATTTAGTTATTTGTACATAAAATGTGGTCTAATATTTTACAAAAATGGTGTGATCCCAATTTGCAACATATTTTTGGTATGCGCTTCACAAAACACCCATTTTTCGCACTCGGAAAATGAAAAATGAATTTTTTGTGTAATAAAGTTGAAAATTTTGTTTGGCAACATTGTTCACCATTCCAAGATACACTCTTGTGCGCAATATCGGCATATTTGAACAAACTATGTCATGGTTACCGCATAAACATTGGTCAATTGGGCTGAAAGCCACGAATCTTCATACATGAGAGGTCATTTGTGTGAACACTTCTTTATGATATCTTACATTTTCCAAGTTTGTTATTTTCCTTAAAACTAGGTCACATATAATGACACTTTGCAAAGGATTTACATCTTTTTGATTTTTTTTTGAATTATCTACGCCGATTTCAAAATACGATCAAAACGACGGACATGACCGATCATATCTAGAGGTTGAATCTTGTGGAACTCTTTGTGTATCTATGATGAAATAGATACTTTTGTACCTAGAAATGATTTTTTTTAAAAAATCTTGAGCAAACTACGAGGCACCCGTAGTTCAAATTTGACCCGGTTTCAACTGAATTGACGGAAATTTGTCTTTTTGACAAGGGGTGGATGGAAACCATTTCACACACAACCATTTAGTTATTTGTACATAAAATGTGGTCTAATATTTTACAAAAATGGTGTGATCCCAATTTGCAACATATTTTTGGTATGCGCTTCACAAAAACACCCATTTTTCGCACTCGGAAAATGAAAAATGAATTTTTTGTGTAATAAAGTTGAAAATTTTGTTTGGCAACATTGTTCACCATTCCAAGATACACTCTTGTGCGCAATATCGGCATATTTGAACAAACTATGTCATGGTTACCGCATAAACATTGGTCAATTGGGCTGAAAGCCACGAATCTTCATACATGAGAGGTCATTTGTGTGAACACTTCTTTATGATATCTTACATTTTCCAAGTTTGTTATTTTTCCTTAAAACTAGGTCACATATAATGACACTTTGCAAAGGATTTACATCTTTTGATTTTTTTTTGAATTATCTACGCCGATTTCAAAATACGATCAAAACGACGGACATGACCGATCGTATCTAGAGGTTGAATCTTCTGGAACTCTTTGTGTATCTATGATGAAATAGATACTTTTGTACCTAGAAATGATTTTTACAAAAAATCTTGAGCAAACTACGAGGCACCCGTAGTTCAAATTTGACCCGGTTTTAGCTGAATTGACGGAAATTTGTCTTTTTGACAAGGGGTGGATGGAAACCATTTCACACACAACCATTTAGTTATTTGTACATAAAATGTGGTCTAATATTTTACAAATATGGTGTGATCCCAATTTGCAACATATTTTTGGTATGCGCTTCACAAAAACACCCATTTTCGCACTCGGAAAATGAAAAATGAATTTTTTGTGTAATAAAGTTGAAAATTTTGTTTGGCAACATTGTTCACCATTCCAAGATACACTCTTGTGCGCAATATCGGCATATTTGAACAAACTATGTCATGGTTACCGCATAAACATTGGTCAATTGGGCTGAAAGCCACGAATCTTCATACATGAGAGGTCATTTGTGTGAACACTGATATCTTACATTTTCCAAGTTGTTATTTTTCCTTAAAACTAGGTCACATATAATGACATTTTGCAAAGGATTTACATCTTTTTGATTTTTTTGAATTATCTACGCCGATTTCAAAATACGATCAAAACGACGGACATGACCGATCGTATCTGGAGGTTGAATCTTCTGGAACTCTTTGTGTATCTATGATGAAATAGATACTTTTGTACCTAGAAATGATTTTTACAAAAAATCTTGAGCAAACTACGAGGCACCCGTAGTTCAAATTTGACCCGGTTTTAGCTGAATTGACGAAAATTTGTCTTTTTGACAAGGGGTGGATGGAAACCATTTCACACACAACCATTTAGTTATTTGTACATAAAATGTGGTCTAATATTTTACAAAAATGGTGTGATCCCAATTTGCAACATATTTTTGGTATGCGCTTCACAAAAACACCCATTTTTCGCACTCGGAAAATGAAAAATGAATTTTTTGTGTAATAAAGTTGAAAATTTTGTTTGGCAACATTGTTCACCATTCCAAGATACACTCTTGTGCGCAATATCGGCATATTTGAACAAACTATGTCATGGTTACCGCATAAACATTGGTCAATTGGGCTGAAAGCCACGAATCTTCATACATGAGAGGTCATTTGTGTGAACACTTCTTTATGATATCTTACATTTTCCAAGTTTGTTATTTTTCCTTAAAACTAGGTCACATATAATGACACTTTGCAAAGGATTTACATCTTTTTGATTTTTTTTTGAATTATCTACGCCGATTTCAAAATACGATCAAAACGACGGACATGACCGATCATATCTAGAGGTTGAATCTTGTGGAACTCTTTGTGTATCTATGATGAAATAGATACTTTTGTACCTAGAAATGATTTTTTTAAAAAATCTTGAGCAAACTACGAGGCACCCGTAGTTCAAATTTGACCCGGTTTCAACTGAATTGACGGAAATTTGTCTTTTTGACAAGGGTGGATGGAAACCATTTCACACACAACCATTTAGTTATTTGTACATAAAATGTGGTCTAATATTTTACAAAAATGGTGTGATCCCAATTTGCAACATATTTTTGGTATGCGCTTCACAAAAACACCCATTTTTCGCACTCGGAAAATGAAAAATGAATTTTTTGTGTAATAAAGTTGAAAATTTTGTTTGGCAACATTGTTCACCATTCCAAGATACACTCTTGTGCGCAATATCGGCATATTTGAACAAACTATGTCATGGTTACCGCATAAACATTGGTCAATTGGGCTGAAAGCCACGAATCTTCATACATGAGAGGTCATTTGTGTGAACACTTCTTTATGATATCTTACATTTTCCAAGTTTGTTATTTTTCCTTAAAACTAGGTCACATATAATGACACTTTGCAAAGGATTTACATCTTTTTGATTTTTTTTTGAATTATCTACGCCGATTTCAAAATACGATCAAAACGACGGACATGACCGATCATATCTAGAGGTTGAATCTTGTGGAACTCTTTGTGTATCTATGATGAAATAGATACTTTTGTACCTAGAAATGATTTTTTTAAAAAAATCTTGAGCAAACTACGAGGCACCCGTAGTTCAAATTTGACCCGGTTTCAACTGAATTGACGGAAATTTGTCTTTTTGACAAGGGGTGGATGGAAACCATTTCACACACAACCATTTAGTTATTTGTACATAAAATGTGGTCTAATATTTTACAAAAATGGTGTGATCCCAATTTGCAACATATTTTTGGTATGCGCTTCACAAAAACACCCATTTTTCGCACTCGGAAAATGAAAAATGAATTTTTTGTGTAATAAAGTTGAAAATTTTGTTTGGCAACATTGTTCACCATTCCAAGATACACTCTTGTGCGCAATATCGGCATATTTGAACAAACTATGTCATGGTTACCGCATAAACATTGGTCAATTGGGCTGAAAGCCACGAATCTTCATACATGAGAGGTCATTTGTGTGAACACTTCTTTATGATATCTTACATTTTCCAAGTTTGTTATTTTTCCTTAAAACTAGGTCACATATAATGACACTTTGCAAAGGATTTACATCTTTTTGATTTTTTTTTTAATTATCTACGCCGATTTCAAAATACGATCAAAACGACGGACATGACCGATCATATCTAGAGGTTGAATCTTGTGGAACTCTTTGTGTATCTATGATGAAATAGATACTTTTGTACCTAGAAATGATTTTTTTTTTAAATCTTGAGCAAACTACGAGGCACCCGTAGTTCAAATTTGACCCGGTTTTCAACTGAATTGACGGAAATTTGTCTTTTTGACAAGGGGTGGATGGAAACCATTTCACACACAACATTTAGTTATTTGTACATAAAATGTGGTCTAATATTTTACAAAAATGGTGTGATCCCAATTTGCAACATATTTTTGGTATGCGCTTCACAAAAACACCCATTTTTCGCACTCGGAAAATGAAAAATGAATTTTTTCTGTAATAAAGTTGAAAATTTTGTTTGGCAACATTGTTCACCATTCCAAGATACACTCTTGTGCGCAATATCGGCATATTTGAACAAACTATGTCATGGTTACCGCATAAACATTGGTCAATTGGGCTGAAAGCCACGAATCTTCATACATGAGCGGTCATTTGTGTGAACACTTCTTTATGATATCTTACATTTTCCAAGTTTGTTTTTTTCCTTAAAACTAGGTCACATATAATGACACTATGCAAAGGATTTACATCTTTTTGATTTTTTTTTGAATTATCTACGCCGATTTCAAAATACGATCAAAACGACGGACATGACCGATCGTATCTAGAGGTTGAATCTTCTGGAACTCTTTGTGTATCTATGATGAAATAGATACTTTTGTACCTAGAAATGATTTTTACAAAAAATCTTGAGCAAACTACGAGGCACCCGTAGTTCAAATTTGACCCGGTTTTAGCTGAATTGACGGAAATTTGTCTTTTTGACAAGGGGTGGATGGAAACCATTTCACACACAACCATTTAGTTATTTGTACATAAAATGTGGTCTAATATTTTACAAAAATGGTGTGATCCCAATTTGCAACATATTTTTGGTATGCGCTTCACAAAAACACCCATTTTTCGCACTCGGAAAATGAAAAATGAATTTTTTGTGTAATAAAGTTGAAAATTTTGTTTGGCAACATTGTTCACCATTCCAAGATACACTCTTGTGCGCAATATCGGCATATTTGAACAAACTATGTCATGGTTACCGCATAAACATTGGTCAATTGGGCTGAAAGCCACGAATCTTCATACATGAGAGGTCATTTGTGTGAACACTGATATCTTACATTTTCCAAGTTTGTTATTTTTCCTTAAAACTAGGTCACATATAATGACATTTTGCAAAGGATTTACATCTTTTTGATTTTTTTGAATTATCTACGCCGATTTCAAAATACGATCAAAACGACGGACATGACCGATCGTATCTGGAGGTTGAATCTTCTGGAACTCTTTGTGTATCTATGATGAAATAGATACTTTTGTACCTAGAAATGATTTTTACAAAAAATCTTGAGCAAACTACGAGGCACCCGTAGTTCAAATTTGACCCGGTTTTAGCTGAATTGACGAAAATTGTCTTTTTGACAAGGGGTGGATGGAAACCATTTCACACACAACCATTTAGTTATTTGTACATAAAATGTGGTCTAATATTTTACAAAAATGGTGTGATCCCAATTTGCAACATATTTTTGGTATGCGCTTCACAAAAACACCCATTTTTCGCACTCGGAAAATGAAAAATGAATTTTTTGTGTAATAAAGTTGAAAATTTTGTTTGGCAACATTGTTCACCATTCCAAGATACACTCTTGTGCGCAATATCGGCATATTTGAACAAACTATGTCATGGTTACCGCATAAACATTGGTCAATTGGGCTGAAAGCCACGAATCTTCATACATGAGAGGTCATTTGTGTGAACACTTCTTTATGATATCTTACATTTTCCAAGTTTGTTATTTTTCCTTAAAACTAGGTCACATATAATGACACTTTGCAAAGGATTTACATCTTTTTGATTTTTTTTTGAATTATCTACGCCGATTTCAAAATACGATCAAAACGACGGACATGACCGATCGTATCTAGAGGTTGAATCTTCTGGTACTCTTTGTGTATCTATGATGAAATAGATACTTTTGTACCTAGAAATGATTTTTACAAAAAATCTTGAGCAAACTACGAGGCACCCGTAGTTCAAATTTGACCCGGTTTTAGCTGAATTGACGGAAATTTGTCTTTTTGACAAGGGGTGGATGGAAACCATTTCACACACAACCATTTAGTTATTTGTACATAAAATGTGGTCTAATATTTTACAAAAATGGTGTGATCCCAATTTGCAACATATTTTTGGTATGCGCTTCACAAAAACACCCATTTTTCGCACTCGAAAAATGAAAAATGAATTTTTTGTGTAATAAAGTTGAAAATTTTGTTTGGCAACATTGTTCACCATTCCAAGATACACTCTTGTGCGCAATATCGGCATATTTGAACAAACTATGTCATGGTTACCGCATAAACATTGGTCAATTGGGCTGAAAGCCACGAATCTTCATACATGAGAGGTCATTTGTGTGAACACTGATATCTTACATTTTCAAAGTTTGTTATTTTTCCTTAAAACTAGGTCACATATAATGACATTTTGCAAAGGATTTACATCTTTTTGATTTTTTTGAATTATCTACGCCGATTTCAAAATACGATCAAAACGACGGACATGACCGATCGCATCTGGAGGTTGAATCTTCTGGAACTCTTTGTGTATCTATGATGAAATAGATACTTTTGTACCTAGAAATGATTTTTACAAAAAATCTTGAGCAAACTACGAGGCACCCGTAGTTCAAATTTGACCCGGTTTTAGCTGAATTGACGAAAATTTGTCTTTTTGACAAGGGGTGGATGGAAACCATTTCACACACAACCATTTAGTTATTTGTACATAAAATGTGGTCTAATATTTTACAAAAATGGTGTGATCCCAATTTGCAACATATTTTTGGTATGCGCTTCACAAAAACACCCATTTTTCGCACTCGGAAAATGAAAAATGAATTTTTTGTGTAATAAAGTTGAAAATTTTGTTTGGCAACATTGTTCACCATTCCAAGATACACTCTTGTGCGCAATATCGGCATATTTGAACAAACTATGTCATGGTTACCGCATAAACATTGGTCAATTGGGCTGAAAGCCACGAATCTTCATACATGAGAGGTCATTTGTGTGAACACTGATATCTTACATTTTCCAAGTTTGTTATTTTTCCTTAAAACTAGGTCACATATAATGACATTTTGCAAAGGATTTACATCTTTTTGATTTTTTTGAATTATCTACGCCGATTTCAAAATACGATCAAAACGACGGACATGACCGATCGCATCTGGAGGTTGAATCTTCTGGAACTCTTTGTGTATCTATGATGAAATAGATACTTTTGTACCTAGAAATGATTTTTACAAAAAATCTTGAGCAAACTACGAGGCACCCGTAGTTCAAATTTGACCCGGTTTTAGCTGAATTGACGAAAATTTGTCTTTTTGACAAGGGGTGGATGGAAACCATTTCACACACAACCATTTAGTTATTTGTACATAAAATGTGGTCTAATATTTTACAAAAATGGTGTGATCCCAATTTGCAACATATTTTTGGTATGCGCTTCACAAAAACACCCATTTTTCGCACTCGGAAAATGAAAAATGAATTTTTTGTGTAATAAAGTTGAAAATTTTGTTTGGCAACATTGTTCACCATTCCAAGATACACTCTTGTGCGCAATATCGGCATATTTGAACAAACTATGTCATGGTTACCGCATAAACATTGGTCAATTGGGCTGAAAGCCACGAATCTTCATACATGAGAGGTCATTTGTGTGAACACTTCTTTATGATATCTTACATTTTCCAAGTTTGTTATTTTTCCTTAAAACTAGGTCACATATAATGACACTTTGCAAAGGATTTACATCTTTTTGATTTTTTTTTGAATTATCTACGCCGATTTCAAAATACGATCAAAACGACGGACATGACCGATCGTATCTAGAGGTTGAATCTTCTGGAACTCTTTGTGTATCTATGATGAAATAGATACTTTTGTACCTAGAAATGATTTTTACAAAAAATCTTGAGCAAACTACGAGGCACCCGTAGTTCAAATTTGACCCGGTTTTAGCTGAATTGACGGAAATTTGTCTTTTTGACAAGGGGTGGATGGAAACCATTTCACACACAACCATTTAGTTATTTGTACATAAAATGTGGTCTAATATTTTACAAAAATGGTGTGATCCCAATTTGCAACATATTTTTGGTATGCGCTTCACAAAAACACCCATTTTTCGCACTCGGAAAATGAAAAATGAATTTTTTGTGTAATAAAGTTGAAAATTTTGTTTGGCAACATTGTTCACCATTCCAAGATACACTCTTGTGCGCAATATCGGCATATTTGAACAAACTATGTCATGGTTACCGCATAAACATTGGTCAATTGGGCTGAAAGCCACGAATCTTCATACATGAGAGGTCATTTGTGTGAACACTGATATCTTACATTTTCCAAGTTTGTTATTTTTCCTTAAAACTAGGTCACATATAATGACATTTTGCAAAGGATTTACATCTTTTTGATTTTTTTGAATTATCTACGCCGATTTCAAAATACGATCAAAACGACGGACATGACCGATCGTATCTGGAGGTTGAATCTTCTGGAACTCTTTGTGTATCTATGATGAAATAGATACTTTTGTACCTAGAAATGATTTTTACAAAAAATCTTGAGCAAACTACGAGGCACCCGTAGTTCAAATTTGCCCGGTTTTAGCTGAATTGACGAAAATTTGTCTTTTTGACAAGGGGTGGATGGAAACCATTTCACACACAACCATTTAGTTATTTGTACATAAAATGTGGTCTAATATTTTACAAAAATGGTGTGATCCCAATTTGCAACATATTTTTGGTATGCGCTTCACAAAAACACCCATTTTTCGCACTCGGAAAATGAAAAATGAATTTTTTGTGTAATAAAGTTGAAAATTTGTTTGGCAACATTGTTCACCATTCCAAGATACACTCTTGTGCGCAATATCGGCATATTTGAACAAACTATGTCATGGTTACCGCATAAACATTGGTCAATTGGGCTGAAAGCCACGAATCTTCATACATGAGAGGTCATTTGTGTGAACACTTTTTAAGATATCTTACATTTTCCAAGTTTGTTATTTTTCCTTAAAACTAGGTCACATATAATGACACTTTGCAAAGGATTTACTTCTTTTTGATTTTTTTTGAATTATTTACGCCGATTTCAAAATACGATCAAAACGACGGACATGACCGATCGTATCTAGAGGTTGAATCTTCTGGAACTCTTTGTGTATCTATGATGAAATAGATACTTTTGTACCCAAAAATTATTTTTACAAAAAAAATGAGTAAACTACGAGGCACCCGTAGTTCAAATTTGTGTCGTTTCCAGCGAATTGACGGAAATTTGTCTTTCTTACGAGAGGTAGACGGAAACATCTAATAAACATTCATTTGGTTATTTGTAAATAGCATGTGGTATAATATTTTAAAAAATTGACGTGGTTCAAATTTGCAACAAATATTTCGTAGGTGCTTCACAAACCACCCGTTTTTAGTATTTAGAAACCATTTTAATGGCAACATTGTTCGGAACCAATCACAACGCGGAACCACTCTGCCCACGGATCACCCTACTGCCCACCGATCTGAGCTGTCCATAGCTTTTTGATCCAACGACTCTGGCTCACTGCTTTTTGATTCACACACAGCGGCAAATTTCCCGCCCACCCAATTTTTACGCGAAATGACTTTAATAGCCACAGAATTTCTATCGCCAACCACACAACCAAGGGTACTTTCGTAATTCTTGGAGACTCTTTATAAACACCCGCCCCCGTGCTCGCGAACCCTAGCCGCCAGCCCCCGAAGCCCTTTCTCTCTCTCACCCCGCCGCCACCCAAATTCTCTTCTCCTCCAATCGCGCCACTGTCTCTTCCACTGCCGGCCACCGCAGCCCCTCCGTCGGACTCTCTTTCCCCGCCCCCGGCCCCTCCACCAGATTTCTCCACCACCATGGACGACATCGAGAAGCCATCCTGCTGGCCTTCGACTTCCCGGCGGCGACCCTATTTTTCTATCCCCACCCCCGCCCTGCCCACTCCTTCCTATCCCCCTCCCACGAACCCACACATACCACAGGGCGCACACACGCGCGATCCCGATCCGCAAGCAGAGCCCTCCCGTGAGAAGAGCCAAGCGACAGAACAAAGGTATCGCCTCCCTTTTCCCCTTCCGTCCTCCCCTTGTGTTTCCCTTCGCGGGTGCTGCTTGTCTGGTGCGCGCAACCGATTGTCGTCCATGGTTTTCTGGTTGCGCACCATGGCGGTTTTGGTTTTATTTTGTATGGATGTGTGGTTTCTGGCCTGGATCGGGCGAGATCTAGGGTTGGATTGGTGGATTGATTAGGGTTCGAGATCGGATCTGACGTGCATGTTTAGGGTTCCTAGTGAGCAGTGGGGTTCTCGAACGGTAGTTGGGATTCCCCTGTTTTTCCTTACATGCAGCCCTTTGGGCTTTCGTTTATTGATTGTTGATCAAGTGTAAGTTGGAGTATATTAGAATTTGGTGTGCATCTAGTATTCTACTAGATAAAGTACATTAGTTGGTCATATCTGCTATCAATAAAATGTCCAAGTCACGAGTTTCCTGAACACATGTATATATTTGGGATCTAGCTAATCAGAAAATGGACGTGAGTACAAAATCTGTTCATAGTAGAAAATCTGTTTGCATTCCTTGATTGTCTATAATGCTGATTCATTCTTATTATTTTCAATAGCACAATTTGAAACACAAATAGTATACGATTTAGTCTTATACTTCTATTAATTCACGATTACAATAATGATTCATATTTTGGGTACCTTAGTTCTTTGTGCTAAATGAATTTCTTTCTCTGTTTGCATTCCTTGATTGTCATTTCTGGTATAAAATTGCAATCATGTGACATGTCACTTTCTGAAAATGAATATGGTAGCTACTGTTCTTAATATACAATTTATCTAGTGGATACAATATTTGGCCTGTCTTGATTGTTCATCTCAAATGTTTCTTGTTTGATGCATATTGTTCTTTGTAGGTTTTTCCTATATTTTCAAGGAACTTTCTCAAGCAGAAGGAGAACTTCAAGGTCCGCCTAGTTATGCACCAGGCGAAGACTCTCAAGATTTGCGCCAATCACCTAGGTTTGTAACTGCGTCCTCCGATTTTTCTTTACCATTTAGGAGATCTCTTCCGATCGCTTGGTTGCTTCGATCAGATTTGTGCCAGGATCTAACGATTGTTGCTTTTATGGTCTCTGTGTGTGTGCAAGTATCTCGACCACCAAGACGCTGGAGCATGCTGGCAGCGACAAGCGGAAGACTTCGCTGATGCACCTGGAGATGTTTGCCATCCGCTTTGGTTCCGTGGATAGTGAGTTCTCAGCTCCTTTCCCACGCTTCTTCCCATGGGTACGATCATGTTCCAGGCTATCCAAGCAGAGCTAGCTTTTGTACAGGCTGAATGTTCTATTTGTAGATGCAATATTTGTTGGTTTTGAAGATGCCTTTTTTCAGCCGGCTAAGTAGGTTAATATTCTTGGATTGTTGGTGTGCAGATGATCGATGAGCTGAGCTTCTTCTAGTAGTGGAATCTGGAGTGACGCTGGAGCAGTACATTGACCAGCAGATGGACATGAACTTGGTTTCGGCATGGAGCAGCAACATCAGCATTTGGCCATTTCAGGAGATTGACATGATGTGCTCATGTGATAGATTTTCCACTTGTAGAGCGTTGTACTGTCATTGCCATTGTTATTATTGGTGTCATATCATGTAACAGACTGATTCATCTTGTTATTTGAAGTTTTACTGTCTGGTTCGATTTGTTTATTTACTGTCATATTGAAATCTGAAAAGCATGAATCTGACAACTGGAACCCACATACTTAAACCTGACAACTTGGACCCATTTACTAGAACCTAATAATCTGGACCCAGTTGGCAGAACCTGACCATTGGGACCCTCCGGCCGAAACCTGACAACTGGGACCCACATGCCAGAACCTGACAATTGGGTCCTACTAGCGAAAAAGAAAATAAAGGCCTATGTAAAAAATTAAAAAGGCCAAAATATTGGGCTTGGCCCATTTAGCTGACAACAATTAAAAGAAATAAAGTCTATATTGTTGGGCCTGGCCCATCTAAACTATCAAACTGGATTGGGCTGATTCTGCTGTATGACCATTTAAATTGGTCACCATGTTTGCCACGTCAGCCACGCCACGTCGGATCTGACGTGGACATGCCAGATAGCAGGTGACCAAAACAATTGGTCATAACACTTATGACCCTTTATTTTAGTCATGAACGTCTATGACCATTGCACCCAAATGGTCACGTACGTTCGTTTGTGACCGCCAGCTTTCGATCAAATGTTTTTGGTCACAAAAAGGTCACAAATGATACTACGTGACCATTCAGTGACCAATATGGTGAGTCACTAGTGAGCATATTTCTTGTAGTGCGAGAGGTGGCGGTGGTGGTCGTCGGCGACGGCGGACGCGCGCGGGGAGGGCTCGACGCGGGGTAGCGGTGGTGGTCGACGGCGACAGCGGATGCACGCGTGGAGGGCTCGATGCGAGAGGTGGCGGTGGTGGTCAACGGCGACGGCGGACGTACGCGTGGAGGGCTCGATGCGAGAGGTGGCGGTGGTGGTCAACGGTGAAGGCGGACGCGCGCGGGGAGGGCTCGATGCGAGAGGGGTGGCGGTGGTGGTCGTCAGCGACGGCGCGTGGAGGGCTCGACGCGAGAGGTGGCGGTGGTGGTCGATGGCGACGGCGGACGCGCGCGGGGAGTGCTCGATGCGAGAGGGATGGAAAAGGAAAGGGGAAAAGATTTCTGTGGAGGTGTCGGTGCGGTATACACACAATACTTTTTGTGGCGCACGGCTGTGGATGCGCCACATAAATGTCCTTTTCAGTGGCGCATCCAGAAACGTGCGCCACAGAATAAGCACCCAGGCAATCGTTGGATGGGGCCCACCACATTTCTGTGGCGCACGGGACTGGATGCGCCACAGAAACGATGCTTTCTGTGGCGCATCCAGCGCAACGCGCCACAGAAATGTCACCAGATTTTTGTTGATGCGGGACCCACCATATTTCTGTGGCGCACGCCAGCTTGCATGCGCCACAGTATTCTGTGGCGCATTGTGCTCAGTGCGCCACTGAAATGTTTTTGTGGCGCATTGCCAGTTTGGTGCGCCACAAAATGTCGTTCCATAGAAAGGCACTTCCCTACTAGTGAGCTCTTCATCCATGGTCGCAGGTTCGAGAAGGTCGCAATGAAGTAAGAAGGAGTGAAGAAACATGCTAGAAATATCCCATTGAGTTCTATATAATTTCAAGGGTTTAGTTGTGAAATTTGCAATTGCCCTAGACAGAGAGAACTTCCGCTAAACCATCTGCACGACATTTTGTCGTTAAACGTCGGCATCACTACAGTCAATGACCACATGAACAATTATAACATGAGTGATCAATTATTTTACTTCTGAACTAGCCGGCACAGTGTTAAATTTCAAAATACTACTCTCTCCATTCAGGTTTAGAAGGCCCATATATCCTGTCTTAAGTCAAACTTGCTCAACTTTGATCGAATTTATCTACAATACCAGGGATGGGGCTGCCTCTATGGCATTGGGATGAGGTGAACCCAATGAAAATTGAGAAAGTCTATGCAACATCTGTTTATTTGAGCACTAATCGATGAAATTAAACCTATAATATGGTTGAGCTAAGCCTAGTGACCACCCACATGATTAAACTGACCCCTGGCAAATTATCCTAGCTTCACCCCAATAGAAACATTGGAAAAAAATCCATGATGTATGTAGCAATGTTGATTCTGTACTGTATAAACTTTGTCCAACTTTAGAAATTTGACTTAACCAAAATTTATGAACCCTACGAAGGGAGTAAAATTTAAGTAAACCCTTGTAAATTTTTGAGGACTCCAATTCACATACGTTACTCTTGTTCTAAAGTGTGTCGCTTATGTTTCGTTGGGCACTACAGTTGCCCCACCTTTCCTGCCCTTTCGAATGTGTCAAGTTTGGCCCCGTTTCAAAGAATGTGTCAACTTTGAATATTTTGTGTAAATAATTTTGCTCACCACATATGCCATGTGGTGTCAAGTTTGAATAACTAGTATGCAAAAATATAATTCGTGGTAGCAACCAATCTCGCATGGTTTTGGTTAGTACTCCCTCCATATCAAAATATAAGACTTTCTAGCCTTTTCTTCACACATGTATCTAGACATGTTTTAGTGCAAAGTTCACATGAACCTTGCACTAAAACATATCTAGATACATGTGTGCAGAAAAAGTCTAGAGAGCCTTATATTTTTATACAGAGGGAGTAGTCAAAATTACCAAGTAATGACTGGACCGAGTCCATACGAATCCAAAGATCTCAAAATTGTTGCCAAACCCTGTTCGAAAATAGCTCGCTAAAGTAGAATTAGACACGTTGTTTCTGGGTCTGCTTGCACCTGTACGTGTTTATCTCCCGAAACAAAGATTCAAAACCCTAGTATGACAACAAATTCTCAAACAGAATCAAGCAGTTAAGGTTCATTACTAACACCACTGCCGACAAGCTTCCTCCACCGTTAGGGTCACTTGCACCACTATAGTACTAGATCACAGGTAAAACAGGAACACATTACCCTACAACCATAACCAGTCCAATTCTGATATTACTGTCTTCCTGTTGGTAACCATCTCGTCACCATGAGAGCTGCGTCCGATGCTCGGAGATCCGTTCATTTGTTTTTCATTTGCAGCCAGTGTGGCTCCAATCTGGCATCATGCTTTCTTTGGGCCTACAACTAAAATCGAAAATGTCATTTTAAAGTTTCAATAAACCGAAAAAAATCCAGGTATAGATAATGATGTGATCTACAAGTGTGCAATTTTTTAAATCAAAATACGTTGTATTGTGGGCTGGGAAAAATGACAAATGTGTGGATCTGGGTGGTAAAAAGTAGAGTTTCAAAAACTTGAAATTTCCTCGATTTGTCTTTTTTGTGTAGCCCACAATACAACGAATATTGAGTTTAAATTTTGCATGCTTGTAGATCAAAACATTATCTATCTGGGAGTTTTTGCTCAATTTTGTAAAACTTAAAAGTGCCGATTTCAATTTTTTCAAAAAACGAGCTATCTGTAGCTCGGAGCCATTTGCAGTTTCTGACTCCAATTCACGTTACTCTTGTTTCAAAGTGTGTTGCTTGTGTTTCTTCCGGCACTAAAGTTTCCCCGCCTTTCGTCAACTCGAATGTGTCTAGTTTGAATAATTTGGTTACAAAATTATAATTCCTCGTAGCAACCAATCTGGCATTTGTTTGGTTAGCAGTCGAAATTCCGGCTAAGTACTGATTGGACCAAGTCCACAAGAACTAAAAAAATCTCAAAATTTCTGCCAAACCCTATTTGAAAATATCATGCTAAAGCAGTACTACTAGGAACTAGACACACGATTATCTCCCGAAACAAATATCCAAAACCCTAGTATGACAACAAATTCTCAAACAGAATCAAGCAAAGTAAGGTCCATTACTTACACCACTGCCGACAAGCCTCCTCCACCGTTAGGGTCACTTTCACCACTATAGTAGATCAGTTAGGATAAGAACACAATTACCCTACAACCATAACCAGTCCAATTATGATATTTGTTGTCTTCCTGTTGGTGGCCATCATGTTAGTAACGAGAGCTGCATCTGATGCTCGGAGATCCGTTCATTTTTTTTATCACCACTGTGGCTCCAATGGAATCTGAATCTAGCATGATGCTTTCTCTGGGCCTAGAACTACAAGGTTTTGTCGCTTCCGGCCGACAGACTGTGGAAGACGGCAGCCAGGGCAGGCAAGTTGGCCCACCCGTCCTTTTCACATGCATGCACTGAAAAAGGATGGAGATGGACAGCATATTTGCTCGTATGTTTCCATTTCTGTTACTAGTTGAATACATAAATATCCCGAAATGTATCTTTGCGGACAATGATGGATTAGTAGTTATTAGTAAAGGTAAAGAAACAACTACTACCTCCGTTTCATAAAGTAAGACGTATATTTTTAGTCAAAAGTTAACAAAGTCTAACTTTAACCAATCTTATAGACAAAAATATGAATATTTATAAAATTTGATAAACGCACAACAAATATATATACTATGGTGAGTCTACTGATGTTGAATTGATATTTAAAACATTCATATTTTTATCAATAAAATCGGTCAAAGTTACACTATGTTGACTTTTGACTAAAAATATATGTCTTACTTTAATGAACGGAGGAAGTAATGTTTTGTGTTTGAATTGTCCTTTGTCTTCCACTTGTTATTCAAAATCATGTAATACTTGGATGTATATGCAAATGATGCAAATGTTCTCGTTTCCTCCTTCTTTATGAATTGAGACCTTTGAGGATAGCTTTGTTCCGGAGCCGGAACAGAGTGCGCGGGCGCTTGCGGGCGTCAAGTGCGAGAACTGCAGCGTCGGGGACGAGGTGGCAATGATAAAAATTGAAGATAACCAGACTATGATGGACCGGCTCGGCGCAGGCCTTGCGCATGTCTCCATCGAAGCCCGCCGTCAAAATTGGAGCTCTCGAGTTGCTAGCATGTGGACGTTATACCTCCTGTCGTGTTGCATGAAGGTAGGTGCCCACATATTATACTTGAATTTCGGCCAATATTTCTCCAATTAACTAGGCAATTCTAATCACTTAGCTATTAATGAAATTTTACAAATCTTTTGCTTTGTTTAGAAAATAATAACTAATAGGACCATGTCATGATAGACTGCTGCCAACTGTGAAGATGTGGGTTCGTTAATGAGGATCTTCACAGTCGGCAGCAGTTTATCATGTCATGGTCCAAATTAGTTATTATGATTTCTCCAATTACCCTACATTGCGTAATTATGCTGAACAAAACAAGTTTTAGGCATTTATAAGCTTTCGGTCAACATTTAACACGAGCATTCCATGCCCCTAATAAAAAATGGATCAGTCTTAACTTACCACGCTGGAGTTAGCTGTGGTAAGGATAGGTGTCTCTCTTCGACGTGGATGTGGCGCTCTTAAAGATGGTGAGCTTGAAGCCGTGGTCGGTGAGATTGAAGACGACAGCGTCGGCTTCCTCCATCGCGTACTTGAGCACCACATCTGGCCAGTTTCAGCCTAGCACCATCTCGTCGCCCTGTGTGGTCACCTGCACCCACTCGTCTCACTAATTGCACGCTGTGAGCGGCATGCAATGAGGGAGTGGTATCTGCAACCATTCTTTAGTGCAGCCTGAAACGACGTTGGGATGACGAGCATGAATAAGTCATCGCTATCAAGCTGCGCGTAGAAGTGGCGAGTTGCCGATGGCCAGGGGATGTGGCCGATCATCGGCTACTGGCTCTCGCTACGGTTTGACTGCTTGGCCTCCTCCTCTGGCCTATAGGGCACCACAGGCCTCACTCTCCAACGGTTGGGCGGGAACACGCCCTTCAAGGCAGGAGGTGTTGTCAAGACGGTGACGTTTGTGATTGGGACGCAAGAGCGGTGATCACTGAAATGGCATAACATGCAAGGTGGCGATCACCGCAATGGCATGACAAATGGCATCTACAAATGGGCAGACATGCTTCTAGCAATGGCAAGACATGCACACCTACAATGGCAAGACATACACACCTACAATGGCAAGACAAGCTACATCTACAATGGAAAAACATGCACACCTACAATGGCAAGAGATGCTACATGTACAATGGCAGGATATGCTCACCTGATTTGACAAATGGCTACCAATTCTACTTAATCAAACGACAAGAACAAGCTCTACAGACCTACAACAACATATACAAATCTACATGTCGCCGTAGATCGAAAGAAAATCGTCCGGGAAGGCTGACACAAAAAACCTCAAATGGCATACAAAACCTAACCCAAATCAAAATCAAGAACTAATCTAGAGCCCGATGACCTAATAAGGGGATAGGAAGCAAATTACAGTGGCCAATGACGGGTTGGGTCCTCCCACTGACATCGAAGAAGAAGGATGAGTGGGCGGGCGATTTGGAAGAAGACGCTGCCGGATTGGAAGAAGATGTGCCCACCATCGCCGGTGGCGGCATCGTTCGGCTCCACCAGTCCATCCATGTGGACGGCGGAAGCCGCAACCGCCGATGTGCCGGCCGATGTCCCGCCGCCGCTGATCAGGGACGGCTGAGACAAACGGGCGGCAGCGTTTTGAGCATGCATTTGTGGTCAGAGTCTTGGCGACGAGAACGTCCACCCATTTGTGGTGAAGTGTGGGGGCGGGAGTGCGAGAATGGCGAGTGCGGTGGGGTGGGGGAGGAGAATGAGCGTCGGCCCGTGGAGAAGCCAAGAGGTGAGCAACGGTGGACTGGGCGGTGAGAGGAGTGGGGAGTTATGCGGAGACGTTGCGCCTCCCGCGCTTCCCAACACGTGCGAGATATGGGCGCGTGGCTCTCAAGGGTTGGCTCGGCGAAAATGGCCGAATCGGTCGTTCCTTCATGCCCTGCATGAACACTGTTTTAAGATTTGTGCAAACCAATAACATAGACTCAGTCAGGAAACCAAACGAACAAAATTTACATGCAACCGATCTGGCTGACGTGCATGCAGCTAACCAAACACGCCCTATGTTCCTGGCCAAGATCTGGCTGCAAAGCTAGCTGGGAAGAAAGAATGAAAAGAAGTGTTGGTCGGGTGCACGTGCAAACGTGAGTACCAATCGACCAAACGTGAGTATCCGTTTTTGCTCCGATCTGGATCTGGCGTGGTGGTGCTGCATCCTCTGCTCCGGCCGGCCGTGGAGGCGAGGGGAGGAGTTGGATTCCTCTCCGGAGCGCTGGATCTGGGCCTGGAGCTGAGGAGTTGCTGCAGGAGTTCTCGACCCACTCCTGGCAGTGTGCAAGGTCGACGTCGCCGCCGTTTGAGCTCTGGAGGTCAGAGCTTATGGCTTGGTTCGGCGTCGCCGGGCCGTCCTCTTCAATAAGGTTCGTCCTCTGCAGTTGTGGTGGCCGAGACTTGCAGGTGCCTCCCCCTTCTCCTCCTCGTCTTGGTGGTGAGATTGAAGGAGCTCTCCACTCGTGGGTTCGCTGGCTACTGCTCCTGCTCCTGCGTCTTGGGAGCTTGGATGCTGCTCCCTGGAGGTCAATCATGGCAGCCCTTTGTTGGCTGCCATCTCAAATGGTCGTCAGGCGACCCCTCCAACCCTTCTTCGTCGGCTGCGGTCATCTCCGACCGACGATGGACGGTGCAAATCAACCGCCCGGTCGTCGTGCCAATATGGAGGCCCTCTGGCTCTGGTGCAGCTGGCTCCCGATACCCTACCCCAAGTGGTTCGTCCCCGGCGGTGGTGTGTTTGGCTGCGCCATCCTTCCTCGATGCGGTGGTGTTGGAGCCGGACCCAATTGCGTTCCCTTTTCGTGACCCAGGGTCCTCAGTGCAAAATGTTCGGACCTGAATGTAATTTTCAATTTTCTTTGGTCCTCCATGTATGCTGCCACTGTTATCAATATAAGCATCTAGGTCCCTCTGGGACCAGCCCTTTGTACAAAAAAAAAAGAGACATGTCTGTATTTTTTTTATGACTTGTGTGATTGGGAGAAGGCAAAACCATGCAGCCGGTTTGTCTCGGAGATGTGTGGTACCCTTTTTCTTATAAGAGACCGGCTCCGCGGCCCGATCGGGGGAAACGCTTATAGCTCGTCCGATGGATTCTCGCGTCTCCTGTACCTGATCGATCCGGTTCTTTATTTAATCTTATTTAGATCTAAGGCACTTGAAAGTGTCTAGGTTTAAATTAATAAAGCCGGATGAGTTCGCAGGAAAGGTAGCATGACACTAGGACACCAGTTTACAAACGATTACATGGCCTGGGGCCAAAAGATCGCAGGTTCACATATTGAACCAGATAACACTTCAAAAGTCCAACTGAGAGAAAGGAAACTAAGACTAAAATTAAGTGGGTAGCATTAGATATAGAGCCTCTTTGTTTGGACTGGTTGGGGCTGGTCGTGTTGCTGTGCAGGAAAAACTGCATAGGGAAAACCGCTAGCTGTTTTGAGTTTTACTCTTTCCCAGCTTAGCTAGTTGTCTGACTTTAAACTGTGAAATTGAATTAAATATCCTCATTGTCATGAGAACGCGGTATAATATGCGCATACCGGTCACTCCTAGGAGGCTGAACTGTACATACGCCTTAGTACAATATGCGTACATGCTACCGGGCGTCCGAACTACCATTTGTACAATACATGTATGCCGTGCACTCCTGGGCGGTTGGACTGTACATACGTCTTAGTACAATACACGTACACGCTGTCGGGCGGCTGGACTACCTTTGTACAATACGCGTATGTGTCTGACGGCCGGACTGTACGTAAGCCTTGGTATTTATATCGACGAAACGAACCGATTGCCTAGACGCGAATACATACTCATGCAAGTCAGAAAAAATACATACTCATGCATGCTCGTTGGACAAAACCGCGTACGTTGGACAAAAACACTAGTCATCTATATTTCTATACTACTATTAAAAGAGCAAACATGTGTTGATACATTAAATCTCGGACGTTCAATATCCGATCAACGACCCAGATCGCTCCAATGTTTGACAACTCAACACGTCTTTTCGTTTCGTGAAAATTACAGGCCCATTGCCACTGCCTAAAAAAGGTTCGCAAATTACATCCCCTGCCACCGCCAGCCCTTCGCACCTCCGATTTCAGCCTCTCGTCAATAAAAATCTAGCCTATGGGTGAGAGACTGGGCGCTGCATGTTCAGTACGTTTTCCCGGCTTCAGATTGAGGACGCCGCCAACACGCACGGCCGCCGACGGCGAGGACATGTCCCGTGCCCCTAAGCTTGCAATCTTTGGCAGCAGCGCAGTGATACGTCTCCAACGTATCCATAATTTCTGCTGTTCCATGCTTACATTATACCATTTGCTACATGTTTTATATACACTTCGTATCACTTTTATGCATTTTCTGGGACTAACCTATTAACAAGATGCCACAGTGCCAGTTCCCTGTTTTCTGCTGTTTTTGGTTTCAGAAAGTTACTTCTGGAAATATTCTCGGAATTGCACGAAACAAAAGGCCAGGTCCCTATTTTTCCAGCACGTACACGGAGTCCGAAGGAGAGACGAAGATGCCACGAGGTGGCCAAACCACCATGGCGCGGCAGTGGGCCCAGCCGCGCCGCCATGTGGTTTGGGCCCCTCGGGGGTCCGCCGACATCGCCCCTTCGCCTATTTATTCCCCGAGACGCGAAAACCCTAAAACACCGAGCCTTTCATCCAGAACATATTCGCTGCCGCCGCCGTCGTCAACCCTAACTCGGGGGGTTCCTGAAGCTCTTCCCGGCACCCTGCCGGAGAGGGGAATCATCACCGGAGGGCTCTACATCGCCATGCCCGCCTCCGGAGTGATGCGTGAGTAGTTCATCCTTGGACTATGGGTCCATAGCAGTAGCTAGATGGTTGTTTCTCCACTTGTGCCATCATGTTTAGATCTTGTGAGCTGCCTATCATGATCAAGATCATCTTATTGTAATGCTACATGTTGTGTTTGCTGGGATCTGACTTATATTGATACCTATGTGGAGCTGAATATTATATTATCATGTCTATGTCATTTGTGATCTTGCATGCTCTCCGTTACTTGTTGAAGCCTTGGCCACGTGAATACTTGTAACTCCAAGAGGGGGTATTTATGCATGATAGTTGGGTTCAACCTCTATTTAACCTGGGATAGTGACAGCAAGTTCTAAGGTTGTAGATGTGTTGTTGCCACTAGGGGTAAAACAGCAATGCTTTATTCAAGGATGAATGTATTGTTTACATTACGCACATTACTTAATGCAATTGTCTGTTGCTTGCAACTTAATACTGGAAGGGGTACGGATGTTAACCGGAAAGTGGACTATTTAGGCATAGATGCATGCTGGATAGCGGTCTATGTACTTTGTCGTAATGCCCAAATGAATCTCATAGTAGACACCACAGCTCACACATGCATGTTATATGCACTTATCAATTGTCAATTGCCCAGCTGTAATTTGTTTACCCAGCATGTTAGTTATCTTATTGGAGAGACACCACTAGTGAACTGTGGACCCCCCATTCTTTTACATCTGAAATACAATCTACTGCAATCATTGTTCTCTACTGTTTTATGCAAACAAACATCATCTTCCATTCGATACGTTTAACCCTTTGTTTTCAGCAAGCCGGTGAGATTGACAACCTCACTGTTAAGTTGGGGCAAAGTAGTTTGATTGTGCTGTGCAGGTTCCACGTTGGCACCGGAATCCCTGGTGTTGCGCCGCACTACACTCCTCCACCAACACCTTCGAAGCAAACCTCGTTTTCCTACTGGTCCGATTAAACCTTGGTTTCATACTGAGGGAAAACTTACTGCTGCACTCATCATACCTTCCTCTTGGGGTTCCCAACTGACGTGTGACGTACAAGCAATTGTTTCTGGCACTATTAACCTAGAGCCACCAACAACGTTTTCTGGCGCCGTTGCCGGGGAAAACAGAATTGCTTCTGCAAGGGGAGTCTCTCACACCCAATCTCTTTACTTTGTTATTTGTCTTGCTTAGTTTATTTTTATTTTTCTTGTTTGCTCTCTTTATCAAAAACACAAAAAAATTAGTTACTTGTCTTGCCTAGTTTATTTTTATTTTGTTTTGTTTGCTTTCTCTATATCAAAAACACAAAAAAATTAGTTACTTGTTTATTTCAGTTTTGTTTTGTTTCTTGTCACCATCATGTCTTGTTCCATGCCTGTTGCTATGTCACCTGAGGAATTGATCTTCACTTTTAAACAAGGAGTGAGGAGAATTTTAAAGAAGCTTGGTCTAGAATTAATGATTCCTTTGGTAAAACTGATCCTAAAATGACTTTAAGTTTGCTTCTCACTAGCTTCTACTTTGGTCTAGCCCTTTGTTATAGATATGCTTTAGATGCTATTGTGGGAGGAGATTTCCTCACTGTGATGGGGATCAAGCTTTTAATGCCATAAAAAAGTTGATTGCAACTTCTAGCTCAACTAATAAATTTGATTCGGCCCTTGTTAGCATCCATGCTAGATTAAACACTCTTGAGACACATATATCTTGTTTAAAGGATGGCTATAATCAAATTCGGGAATATTTTGACTATGTTCCAACAAATTTTGAACCTTCGATGTGGGTCCCTACAATAAAGGTTGCTATTTGTGGTGAAACCTTTTATGCTCGTTGTGATATTATGTCTGAGTTTTGCCTTATGCCTAAAAGCATTTATGAAACTTTGAATCTTTGGGACTTGCTGAAGGAGGAGAAGGAATAACTCTTGCTGATAACTCTGTTATTTTCCCGAGGGGATAGCTGAGGGTGTGTTTACACCTTTCTTGGGAGAACGGTGTCCACTGATTATCTTGTTATTGAATGTGCAGGGACAGGACAAATTACACTTGGAAGATCTCTGCTCAAATTAATGGGAGCAACCATAGATGTGGGAAAAGGCACTCTGAATCTTACCTCCACCAAGGAGCGGCCATGTATTCCCCAAATCAAAGAGTAAGTCTAAGGGTAAGAGAGGTAGGCATGGCCCTTGGTATTGATGTCAATGCTCCTCCACTTGACAACACTTGATTTTCACTTTCTGCGCCTAGCTGAAAGGCGTTAAAGAAAAGCGCTTATGGGAGACAACCCATCGTTTTTATTTGCTGTTATTTTTGTTTTCTTTGAGTCAAGGATTTTTGTTACTTCTGTAGCAACTCCTTTGTATCTTTATTTTATTGCAATGTTGTGCCAAGTAAAGTTCTATATTGAAAGTTGATGCAAGATTTGGATTTCTGCGCAGTGACAGATTTTTAGCTGTCACGGATTTGAGCTTATCTCCCTGTAGAAAATTCAAAAAATTCTGAGAAAAATCACGCATATTCCTGAGATATGTACGCAACTTTCATTATTTTAGGCCAGATCCATCTGAGCAACTTAAGTGCCTCGAAAAAATTCGTTATTCCAGACTGTTCTGTTTTTGACAGATTCTGCCTTTTGTTTTGCATTCGCTCTTTTACTGTGTTTGTGTGGATTTCTTTGCTCCACAAAGCATTGGTGGCTGTAGCTAATGTCCAGAAGCTTTGGGATTGATTGTATCATTACAGAATATGAGAATTTTTGATTATGCACTAACCCTCTAATGAGAACTGTCTTGAGTTTGGTGTGAAGGAAGTTTTCAAGGATCAAGCGAGAAGGGTGATATTATGTGATCAAGAAGAGTGAAAAGCCTAAGCTTGGGGATGCCCCCGTGGTTCATCCCAACTATATTCAGAGAGACTCAAGCGTCTAAGCTTGGGGATGCCCAAGGCATCCCCTTCTTCATCAACAAACTTATCAGGTCATCTCTAGTGAAACTATATTTTAATTCTTTCACATCTTATGCGCTTTACTTGGAGCGTCTGTGTGTTTTTATTTTTGTTTTTGTTTGAATAAATTGGATCCTAGCAATCCTTGTGTGGGAGAGAGACACGCTCCGCTTTTTCATGTGAATACTCATGTTCTTCACTTATATTTGTTGAGTATTCTTAACTAGCTACTGCAGTGCTTTTAGCTCCTGTTTTTCATGCTCTTCGAGCTGTTAG